>OW386537.1:23165536-23438536 GCA_936435175.1 Glyphotaelius pellucidus
TCAGATGTTTGCTACCCGTTCTAAGTTTTTTTTCTGTTTTTTAAGAAAATAGAATGGCGCTCAATAAATAACCCAAATTGCTCTAGCTCTCCCCAGAACTGGATGTGGAGTCTGGAAAGTATCGTTATAAAAGGGACAACTTTCAACGTGCCTCTTCATTAACGATAAATTTTTTTACAACATTTCAGCAACATTGAGTCACCCTGGGTCTCAACTGCTCAAACTGAAATTTTGGGGTTGCCTTGTTGTGACTTATCACGTGCAAAGTACGAGGTCACAACAAGAAGCCAGGTCTCCAAGTGAACCACCCTGTGAACAACCCATCCCATTATTATAATTTTCATAACACCAAGGTGTGTCCATCGCAGTCTGTTTAAGTAAGTAAAACCTAAAAGGTCTTAAACACTCAAATCGGATCAATGTAAATAATTTTCCTTGTCAAACAACGATAAGCGCATGTCTTGTATTGTTGCTACCATCGTACGTGTAAGTACAACTAAAAGTTGTACCATCACGATACGATACTCTGTGCATAACACCAAAGTGTGTTCATCGCAGTCTGTTTAAGTAAGTAAAACCTAGAAGGTCTTAAACACTCAAATCGGACCAATGTAAATAATTTTCCTTGTCAAACAACGATAAGCGCATGTCTTGTATTGTTGCTACCATCGTACGTGTAAGTACAACAAAAGTTGTACCATCACGATACGATACTCTGTGCGTAACCAAAAGGGTTGTACCACAAAGGATCTCTTTTGCGGTAAGCTTAGATGAAATTCACATTCCATCAGCACGCCAGAATTTTTTTTGTCCCTTAATTGTTGAAGTATAAAATCTTGGCCAGATCTTCAAATATGTTTTTGCCTTTGTGCAAGTCTTTAACGTACGCTAATATGGATTTATTATGCTACGGTATTGTTGTACTAAGTACATCAGTATGTCTCGCCGTCTGTATTGAATAGGTACCTTTATATGAACGTTAACCTTTGTTGCCATCATAGGTGGGAACCTTATAAAATCTGCCGTCATAGATGGGAATCTCAGAATATCTACTAAATGCGATACGGGGAGCCCGTTATAATTACTCTGTGGGTTTTTGTCAGAAATGTCATAAATACCTAGTCTTTTGCACCTCCCTTCAATACTGGGCAACCCAGTTGTAATTCGTTCATTGTTATCCGTGAAGACGTTATAAAACTTACTTGCAAATCTTTTGATTTTGCAATCTTGTACGCTATACGTGAAGACGTTATAATACTCACCATGAATCGTGCGAACGAAATAATATCAAACCTTTATGTGTGAACTACTCAATGTAGTCCACACCCCTTTTTTGTAATCATTAATATGCCCGTGGACTTCCTGTCACAAGAACCCAGGAACTATCTACTATCTCAAAAGGACTAATCATACGCTTCACTCATGATTATGGGGCATCGTGTCGTGGGAGTTAAGTTGATGGACACAAAAAATACCTAACTCGTTGTCTGGGAGACGAACAAAGAAAATCCCCAGGTTTGTGAGATTTGAGCAAGGGTCTGTCATTTCTCGCAAACAAGTAGGAGAATAAAACGACCCCTAATCTTCTGCCCAATACACGTAGAGGATTAGACTTTTATGTCAGTGTATTCTTTTGTCCAACACTACCAAATACTATTGTAATGTGCCAGGATGACTGCTGTAGACCTTGTTTCACCTCCACCCAGAGGTCGAATTTCGGAAATAGCCGAGTCCCCAGCAGTTTTCTTCGTTCAAATGTTCCCAATTATCACCCTCCCCCTTCCTCGAAATTATCCGTGAATGGGGATATATGCGTTACGCACTTGGCGTTTCGTTTGTCAAATGGGACAATCTTCATACGCGGATCCTTTCAACTTCCTACTCCTTTCCCACTTTGTTATAACTAATCTTGTACGCAATGTTTTGTTTTTCGAAAGTAGAAAAAATGCTACCGTATAGACGTGAGCATAGGTCATGGAAGACCAACTTCTTTCGAATGGGGAATTTTGTTATACGTACAATCCCTCAACCACGTATTCTTGGAAATGTATTTGGTAAAGAAAAAAACCAAAAGGGGTTACACAGAACCTGTCCTTGAATACGTACCTTTGTAACATGTATTAGGCATTAGCCACATTTAGTTAGCTCTCTCTCCGTCTCTCTCTCTACACGCCAAACAAATCCAACTTTTTCTCAACATGCACACTTGTTTCTCTCCAAACTTTTTTCATCATTGGTCTACTAGGCAGGTAAACTTCAAGAATTTTGTTCTAATAATAATTTTTGCCGGATTTAAAAAAAAAAACCAGCAGCTCTGCACCCTATCTACATCTGCGCCTCTTCATGCTGCCCTCGCTACCGTCACGGAGGTCCCTTGCCTTCAATCCCTGCGTACCAAAAGCACCCGACCGCATCTAACATAACCTAGTGTGAGTCGTGCGTGTAGTTGCGAATTGTATCACCACAAAGAACCGACACTCAAAACAAACCCGAGCACGCCAGCTCTAGGTTGGTTCCTGTTCCTGTTGCCCTTGTGCAAATGTTCCTGCTGCCATTATGCAAATGTTCCTGCTGCATAATACAAATGTTCCTGTTGCCCTTGTGCAAATGCTCTGCTGCCATTATGCAAATGTTCCTGCTGCATAATGCAAATGCTCTGCTGCCATTATGCAAATATTCCTGCTGCATAATACAAATGTTCCTGTTGCCCTTGTGCAAATGTTCCTGCTGCCATTATGCAAATGTTCCTGCTGCATAATGCAAATGCTCTGCTGCCATTATGCAAATATTCCTGCTGCATAATACAAATGTTCCTGTTGCCCTTGTGCAAATGTTTCTGCTGCCATTATGCAAATGTTCCTGCTGCATAATGCAAATGCCCTACTGCCATTGTGCTGATGCTCCTGTGCCCTTGCGCAAATAACAATACCAACGATTGTTCACAAAACAATCCCACTACATACAAAAACCAGTGTACCAACCACCAATTACGATTCCACTCTCCAATACTTCAATGGTTTCGTACTGGCTCACCCACAGGATCCGGAAGCAGTTACCCTTTCGACCTCTGTGACAGGTAGAACTCTCCACACCACCTAGAAGCCTCATCATGTGTTCTCTTCCTCGTATTTTCTTAAAGGCCCTAGTGTCCCTTGAGTGTAATCTCAAATGGGCCAGGTTACTGTGACAAAGTAACCTTGTAACTTCAGTGAAACGTTCAACCACCCCAGACATCCTACGCAAACCACGTTCGCAAACATTAGCTCACAGACCAATGATACAATTAGAGTTTTTTTTTTCTATCACTGCATAACCCTTGTACCTTTCTTCAACAGATCCTTGTTCTTTGCAACTGTATTTATGTATGCCACTGCCTTTATATACATTTATTGACAATTCCTTGTTACACCATGTATCATCTCTTTTGTGTTCTGTTCATAACTATTCTCCAGCTAGGAATTTCTCTCTCTCTCTCTCCTCGTTTCTCTTAAATGTTTTTGGCACAAGTGCTGAAAGGGTAAGAGGATTTATTAGCCCTACAGCTCCATTGCCACGTCGCTTTTATTGCGGCGAGGGGGGAAGTGTTACGTTACAAGAATAAGGAATCGAGTCTTAAGTACCGTCATGTTTCGACAGTCAGCGAATCGAGCCCTAAAATACTGTTGCACCGCGGGACGGTAATGCGCAGGCGCATCACCCCTCCCGCGACCCACGGATCAGGAGACGCGCCGCACACCGCCATTCAAATCAGTCTTCAGCAAGCGAGCTTCCCGGGCCCACGTCCCGCGCGAACATGTGCGACACAAGTTCAGTTTCGCCGGTTGTGCACTTCCGGTGTCCACGCATGGACGCTGCTGAGACCGGGAGAACAAGCGCGTAAAGCCGCTGTTGGCCCATAAACCAAACGTGAGTCAATTACCATGTTACCCTTTGTGTGCAATTAAATGTTTTGAAGCCCTAACCACGCGTGTAGAGAGCAGAGACTGACGTTCAAACTAACTTTCAGCTAGGATCGTTCCTCTTATGTATTATTGTGTCTCCTAGAATTGAATAAACTATTTATGTGATAACCTACCGTGTTTTGCTTGTCGAGAGAGGCCCTGGGGGGATGGAGAAGCGTGAAGTTCCGAACCACAAGCACTAGCCTTGAGGTTAAAAGAAACCCTGCTTGCACCGAACCTGAGCTAGTTTTTATTTGGGGCAGATACAGCAACTAATTTGTATTAAATATGTGGGAGCTTTCTCCAACCCTGCCGATAGCATCAGCACGCACGCTGACGCTAACAATATAAACTATAAGTGTGTGAAATTTCATACTCCTCCGTCCGCGCAATTTTCGTTAAAAGGGGTACAAAGTTTTTGCTTCATGTATTAATATACTGACGATGATAAATAATAACTTTTCCTCTTCATAAAGAGACAAGGCGCTTTTGCGTTTGGTGATGGAAAATATAACAACGACTCAAATAATAAAATAAAATCATATTATACTTAAATAAGAAATAAAATATTATTTAAACTGATGACCAGAAAATAAATTAGAAAAATGTAATATTTATCGAAAACACAAAAGACGATTTTTTTAATGTAAACACATATGAACTATCATAGTAGTTTTAGGCATTTTAAGCTGGAATCCTATAATTTTTATTAGATTTTAATTTATTTATTATATTTTTTTACTTTATTACTCTATCTTCTTCGCATATTTATCATGCATTCTTGTCACTTACCTAAGAACAATTTACACCTAATGAGGTGGGTAATAAAGCATACAACTAACGTATGCCAAATTAATTACGGTACTTACCATACATAAAAAAAAAAAATTATGTATGAAACTGTAAAAATATTATTTCAATAAACTTCAATTTGTCGGCACTAAAATAAAACTGAATTTGATAAAATAATATGTATTTAAGGGTTCTGTCGTTTTTTGAGATCAGGTTGGTGATTGATTGATGGTGATTGATCCAATATGATTGAACATTTTCTTGTGACGCGACATGTTTCCGCTGGATTTTACGTTCCACCATTTTACGTGACCATAATATTTATTTACAGCTATCGGACTGCCATCTGTTTAGTGAAAGGCTCAATATTTAACTGTGCCGGCATCCGAGCTTCTGCTTATAAACTTCTTCGCTAGATGGCGATTAGAATTGTACCTTTTCCTTTTGATTTCGGACTAGGAAAACCTTGGTTTGGAACTCGGAAAATCATCCAAATGATGGCGAAATAAGTGTTTCGGCTTCGTTAACAAATAGTTTGTTGAAAGCCCACTCATTTAAACCAAATAATTTATCGAACGATTGTAAGATTTGGTAATACAGGCAGAATTCTGCATCCGTAACGCCGCATTTTGACGAATTTATCCGTGGCCGGAATGCGTATTTCCAAAACCTATACCGGTTCAGTCGCTGTAGCGGCAATTTACATTTTAAGTACACCTTTATATTGATTATTTTTTATCGCTTTGCAAAAACAAAAATTGTTCTAAAATCTAGATAAAATAATCTTTCTAACTTGTACATTAGAAATAAATAATTTTATTTCTTAATATTTAAATTTTGATATTGAAAATGTAAATTGTCGTTACCGCGACTGAATCGGTATAGGGTTTGGAAATACGCGGCCGGGATATAATGAAAATCTCTGGCCGCTCAAGGTATATCAATTTTCTTACAAAAAAAAGCATGCTAATCATTTTATAATGTAGGTATAACTTCGCTTCGCTGCATTGCACATTTTCTATGTAATCTGCTTTAGTTATGCAGAATAAAACGAGTCAAGGATTATTTATTTTTTTATTTAACCTATACATACAAACCATTTTCAGATTACATATTTCGATGATACATTAGTATGAAATAAATAACAGCTTACGATTGAATAATAATATTTCGTTCTGATATCGTAATGAATAAAAAAAATCTGTCTTACAAAGCACTTAAATCAAAACGGTATGGCATTTTTCAGATTTCTATGAAAACGAAAATCTCAATGCAATTTTATTCATGCACTTATTTTAAAATACTGATTTATTTTTAAATTAACTCGGTAACTTTATCAATGTCTGACACAGCCTTGTGTCATTAAGTTCTGTTCAACTTTAAAACACACACACTTGATTTATAAAATTTAATTCTAGGGCTTTACAACTTTTCACTGTCTTTTCGATGTTCTTCCGAATTCTTCAATGTTTTCGTATTCCGAATAGTGATCAGAATGATCTGAGTTATCGTAGTACGCGTAATCGTAACTCACATCTTTTGCCTTTTGTGATGCTTTTGGTTGAGATTGTTGCGCGGGTCTCGATGATAAATGCGCTTGCTTAGCTTGAGGAGAAGGCGCAGGCTTGGCTTGAGATGTAGAAGGAGATTTAGCTTCAGGTGAAAACAAGGGCTTAGCGGGAGATGAAGACGATGTCTTTGACTCGACAAATTTCTTGGATTGTGGAGCCGGTGTATCAGGTACCCTTATCGAAAAGGGTCTCGGCTGAGTACTGGTGATGGACACTGGTAAAATGGAAGAAGCACTTCTTGGTGCAACTGTAGTTTGAATTCTTCTGGGAGGCAGCTGAGTTGTTACATGAGGCTGCTGATAGACGGCTGTTTTCGTAGAACTGGGGCCGGAAGTCTGAGCCCTCGCGCGATCCCTGGCGAGCTGATTTCCGCTGGCGGCAATATTGATGGAGTGGGCTGTCTTCAAAAATTCTCCTTCTTGTTGTGCATCGTAGAGCTCTTCTTTCCTTGTGGGTTGTCTGACTGTCACGTCATACTCCCCGCCTGATTCGCGTTCGTATACTTCTGGTCTGTACTGTCCATCATCATAGTCTTGAGGCTTGCTCTCTTTATATGAGGGTACTTGATATTTAGCTTCAGATCGCTGATTGTATTGAGAAGTGGAACGTGCCGTTGTAGGTTGGTATTGTTGAACATTTTGTGTATATTTTTGGTCGTAAGCATTTTGATTACTGGCACCTTGGTTATAGTTTGTGGGCTGTGCTGTGGAATATTGTTGGACATTTGATGTTGGCTTTTGGTTGTAATTGGCACCTTGATTGAAAGACGAAGGTTGCGCTGTTGAGAATTGTTGAACATTAGCAGTTGGCTTTTGCTGGTATGATTGTTGGTTATAACTGGCAGCTTGGCTGGGGAATGAAGAGGGCTGGGCTGTGGATATTTTTTGTACGTAGGCCGTTGATGGTTCATTATTCAATTTATAATTTTGACCGTTTCCTTGAGCAAACGATGAAGGCTGAGATGTTGATGTCTTTTTAACATCAGCAGTATATCTTTGTTCGTTAAATTTTTGGCTCTGGCTGGCACCTTGAACAAATGGTGAAGGCTGAGAGGTTGGGTATGTTTGCACGTTAGCCGTTGATTTTGGCTCGCTTGACTGGCTTACGCCTTGGTTGTAAGAAAAGGGTTGCGGTGTGGAATATTGAGATTTTGGCTGAGTTTTATAAAAATCGGACCCAGATGTACCGGCACTGGAGAATTGTTGACTCTTTGTAGATGCCGGTGAGTTGCTGGTTTTAGAATCTTGATTATTGTAATCTGTTTTATAGTAATCTGGGGTAGATTGCTGATTGTTATCGTATAGCAAGTTTGTGTTGAATTTAGGAGCCGGTGTTTGAGGAATGTTATTGAATTGGTTTTCAAAATTATTTGCCTTCACTGGTGACTTTGTAGAAGTAAAGGCTAGCTTTTTCTCTTCGTACTTTGGGCTAGATTTAATTTTTCCGAAATCCTGAGTGTCTTCGTTGTTATAATTATTATTATATTGCGAGATTTGCTTTTGGTTGTAATCTTTGTTGTATTTGGCGGTTGTTTGTTGAGTAGTGGAAGGGGAGCTGTATTTTATCTGGTAAGTAGTTTCCTGGTTATTCGCATTCTTGTTAGTATTGTCATATTGACTTACACTGCTTTGGTCGTTATACCTTTGAGTCGGTTGAGAATTTCTGTTATTGTTGTAATTGTAGTTGTTATTATTATTGTTTTTGTTTGCATTATGTTGGTTCGCATTGTATTGTCCTGAAGATGATGAAGTGTCGTACGATTGTGGACTGGTTTCTGAATTGAAATTTCCATTTGATGTCTGCTGATTTCTGTATGTCTGTTGGCCTCGTTGCCTACTAACGACTCGCCTTGCGGGTTGTGGAGTAGTTCTGTAATTATTTGCGTTATCAGCATTATGGTTCCTAGTTTCAGTGTAAGAGATTGGATTTTTGTTTAATGCCTCATTATTGTATGTGGATTGTTTATTGTTGTAATTCACAGTGCTCTCGGAATATGGTTTATAATCTGGTGTTGAGGGATATCGTTGGTTGAAAACCCTATTAATTTTTTGGGTAGTGGATTGTTCAGTCTTTTGGAAATCTGCCTGATTATATGTTGATACTGAAATTTTTCCAAAGTCAGAGGGGGTTTGGGTGGATGAAACTTGCTTGGGACTTTGATAATTATTGAAGTTTTGCTTATTGTTATAACTTTCACTGTATTGTTGTTCTTGGGCGGTGGTTCGAGCGGTAGTTGGTCTGGTTGTAGTAGGACCGTAAGATCCAGCAAAATTATTGGTTATTTGCCTTTGAGTGGAAGATGGTTCATACGTGGATTCTGTTGGTCGCCTTTGCAATTTCTTAACAACCTTCCTTTTTAGCGGCTCCACCTGGTTTCTATTCTGTCCTCCAATTTTGGGGGTGTCCTGTGCATCTTTACTATCTCGGTTATTGAAGAAGTTAGATGAATGGGCTCCACTGAGGATGTCGGGCTCCGCACGTTGAAGATGGAAATCCGATTCTTCTTCCAATGCAGCTGAGTGTTTCTTGCTTTCGAAACCTAAGTGAAATATTTTTTTTGTTAGTTAAACCAAATACAAATCCTCAATGATGTTTTCACGGATTTTTTGTTGTCAAATAGATTTCCATGAAATAAAAAATTAACATTGTAATTTTAATCTACAATATAATCAAAATTATAATAACAAATTGATGTTTAATTTTTGATTTTTAATTAATTAAAATTAATATAACGTCTACAACGGGTTTTTAACCACTCGGACCCAAAAGCTTGTTTTCAAGATAATATAACATTACCAGACAAATTTACGATGTATGAGGCATACGTGACTTATTAAACATTTGCGGCACGTTCCAGAATGGAAGATATTTTTAGTATCGCCCTAGTGTAAGACCTTGAAATTCATTCAGAATTGAAACGTTGGTTGAAATCATACCCCAATAAGGGATGTCATAGTCTCACTTTCTACAGACGGGAGCAGCTCTTGTGAGATAAAAACGTAAAAAAAGAAAAGGAAAAAAGGGAAATTGCTTTTGAACATAACTTGCGTTATTTTAAGCATTTATCCCAAAAAGTCCAAAAAAAAATTTATTGTTTTTGTATTGATATTGTTGTTGGACCTCATTGTAAATTTAAAGATTTTAATTTATTGATAGAATTTTGTAGCCTTTCACTTTTAAAATCATTTCCGTCAGAAACATAAAGCCGTATAAACGCGTTATTAACAAGTGTGTACCTGATCCAATTCTGTAGAGGTCAAAGTTATCACTGGAATAATAAAGGGCAGAAGGCTCGCACGCGACATCAGCCCACCCCGCACAGATCTGAGCTTCCTGGTCGAAGGCAGTACCGTTAGGGCACAGGAAACGGTAGTCTTGGATCTGAAATCAAAATAATGAGATAATATATAATTATATCACATTCCATTGTAGTGTATTAACAAAATTCGGTAATCAATTTTAAAATAAAGTTGTATAGGTACTAGAAATATGTGGAAATTCTTCATGAGGTTGCCTTGACGTCTTGTTCCAAACAAGTTATCATTTTTATACGCTGCATCTTATAATGTTTTTCTATTTATAATTAATTTATTTTTTATTTATTTATTTTCGGGAAATCGACAGTTTACATTTTTTCAGTTTGTTCAGCCAAAATAAATCCAATTATGGATTTCCTCCTTGTGACTTCACATCTGATTAAACAGCATAACAGAAAATTAGAAATTATAAAATTTATAATAAAGGAATATGAAACCAAAAATTATTTAAAACAAAAGATTGTATTAAGCTAAAATTTACATAAAACATAAAAATATCAATACATTGGTATCCATAAAAAGCCAGGTTGTACATATAAATCAAACATAACAGAATTATAAGTATAAACGATAGAAACATAAGAAACATATTCACAAGAATATATTCATGAAACATCAGAGAAATACTTTTTTATGTACCCCTTATATTTGGTAAGTTCGGAAGTGAAAATGTCCACCTTGGATAACCGTTATTGTAACTACTACATAGTCGGTTCAGACAAGAATTCTGCTTAGAGTTCGTCTTGCATAACGTTTATTTATTAGTGTTTTTCCACGTCCGTTGATTGCATATTTTGACATTTTTATTTTGTGTAAACCCATAAAAATGTGCGATTAAACAAGTGTCAAAAATATCAATCAACGCTCATTTTCAAAACCTATTACTGTTTTTAAAGAATATTTAGACCACGAGTGCATCAAAAAAATTGTTAAAATAGGGTGAAAGAAAGATGATTTGTGTTCCACTCACCCCTACTCCTGCAACTTTCACACAAACGTGGAACATCTGGCACTGGGCATCTGGGTCGGCGTAGTACCCTCCCAGGACCTTGTCCCTGCAGGAGAACACCGTGTCGGGAAGGTGATCAGCATTGTGCGACGGCGCTGCTTCTTGCCGGGCCAGCGACAACCCTGGAACACATATTCATATAATTAGTTAGGGGGTCCCGGTTAGACGAGAGGTCTGGGTTCGAGTCCCAGTTGCGACCTTTTCTTTTTCTATTTTTCTGTGTCTTGTTTTCTTTCATATTTTCATATAGATTTAAAGTGTTATCTTCTTCAAAAAATATATTAAATCATTTGTTATACCCTTTTGTTTAGCAAGTTCAAAAAGCAATTTTTTGTATGTTATGTACCGAGTTCTACCTCCTTTCTTTTTGTATTTCATGATATAATGTCAATTCTTAACAATAATAATACACGTAAGATGATAATATTCTATTATAAAAAATAAATTTTCATATCATCCAATTTAATGTAGATCTAAATGTAATGGAATCTTTCAGTTCAGTTTTCATACACTTCCCAAACTACCGAAATATGTGAATTTTCGCACACGTGATAAAAAATATTACAATACATATATACAATTACAAAAACTAACCAATATTAAAGTTTATTATTTATGTTTTTTTTAGACCATTTTTTTTACCTGCCCACGCCCTCACTGTGGCATCTCAACACCCTCTAATTTTGTCTGGGTCGTCTACTGCCCCCCCTAAAACTCTCAAACATCCACAAGGGGGCGTTATCGCCCACGTTGAGAACCTATGATCTAACTGCTTTGAAATATTATTTCGAAAGATTTAGCCTCTCGAATCGTTCCAAAACTGTATTTCTACACATTATTCAAAGTGATCTCAATATAAAATCCAATAGGATTAGAAATAACTAATTGACTATTATCGTCCATTGAGTAACTTGGATAGACGTAATTAATTATATGACAAGATTAGTTTTAACAACTTAATCGTCGGAACAGTTGCGCATTTAATGTGGCGAGATTATTCGATGAAAACTTGAATTGCAGGTAAATTATAATTAATAATGTTGTCATTTCGAAACAAATTTTCTGTATATTTTCTGGTTTATTCTGTCAGACTCATAATTATATGAATAGCAAACTATTAAGAGCCTGCTTACTAGATTTATTTTATTTATGTAATGCTCATAGAAATCTACAGTTAATTTATCAATACTACGTAATTATGAACGACCATTTGCGTACGAGAGATTGTATCGTATCTAATAAACAAATTTCCTAACACTATCATTGCAATGGTTTTATTATAATTTCATCCCACGCACTTCCACCGTTCTTTTATTGATAAAATGATAAAATAGTAACGACGCCAACGTTCACGATTTTATTATTTACTTTCTTAAGCATTATGGAAATTTAAAAATTTAAACACTTTATTTTCCTTTGAATCTGTTATATCAAATAATTGTTTACCATAAATATCAAGGATAAGTGTGAATCAGATAAGGTCATGGTTTATAACAAAAACTTTTTTTATCGGTTAAATATAATGTGATCGCACTTTCAAACCGACAAGGTTTCAAACCACTCTTTTAAATCAACAATTAACTTCACGAAATCGTACCAGTTAATTTCTGTTTTTTTTTTTTAAATTTATTTTAATGTTCCCACGAAATAGCACAAAAGATTGTGCATTGTTTCTCTCTGCCACTCCGAAATAATTCTCATTTCGCGCAACAGCCTTACACTTTTGGAATAAATTGTAGCATTAAATTCATGATTTCATTTCACGAAAAATTTGACCTTTGGCATCAAACATAAACATAAAACATTTTGAAAAGATATCAAAAACTTTATAATTTTTTTGTTTCGTAGACAACTTTCACTTTAAGTTGTGTATTTCGTGGTCCACCAATAAAAATGCTCTTTTTTGTTCTGTTAATATACGAATGTGAGCATTATTGTACTTTTTTATTAAATACGAGTGTTACTCAAGAGCGGCAGTAATAAACTACTGAAAGTCTCTGATGATATAAACAACAGGAAAAAATCGATTGACCAACAGCAAAGTGATGGTCTCCGTGTTTTGAAGCCGTACTTCATTTCAGTGTGACAGACCTCGATTTAAATAGAAATAAAATAAAATCTGCGGCTAATTGGCTTTGAAAAATGCAATGAGGTTCCATTATGGTTAGTTTCTAAACACTTTAGAAATCATTACGTCTTGAATCGTCGACTCTTTTCAATGTGTTTGATTTCGCACTCAGCGGAGTCTGAACAGCTCCGCGACCAATCGATAATCGCTTACTTCTTTTCATAAACAAAACATCTACTATTACAAATGTGCGAAGCCCCGCGCGGATCATTTATCATCGGTCGATTTCTTCAGAGATGCATAGGTACTGTGAATTGAATTCTTCAAATAACTAGGTAATTCGGAACATCTGTCAGGAGAATAGACTGACCCAATCAATAAATACATTGGAGAAACACGGCGTCTCTGAAATTGATATGATAGCTCAGTGGTCAGAACTGCTGCCCGAATGGTGTAGGAGGTGCCGAGTGCAAAAGCGGTTCTGGTCCATAACTAATTGTGTCGTGTTTTTCAAATACGCATGATTTGATGATTGTAATGAAATATTTCATAAGAAAAAATCTTCGCGGAATATAATAAAAGCTTTCCATTTGAAATTCACAAACTTTACAAAATAAATGACAAGAGCTTATACTTGCGGGTGAAAACCAAATATAAATATGAGATAATATTTTCTGCAATACATATTTTAAAATACTTTTGGAAGGCGGGTAAGGGTACTACTATTTTGGGAGGCGGGTTTGGGAACCGCCGCCCGGGAGCGATTTTTTGGATTGGTTATCCAAATTGTTGTTGGTTACACCTCTGCCACGGGTACCACAGGTAAGTGGTTCGCTACGTTTGGTGACTTAGCAGGGGTGCCCGGGTTCATGGGGTGAGGTTTGTCAAGGTCTTGGCGTCCGATGTGTCTGCCCACCTACTGCGTGGCGGGTCGGATCGAGAGAGATTGGTTGTGGAGGTCTTTTAACCTCTCCAGTCAGAATCTCTTGACCTATCAAATCATCGCCTTACTGCGCAGTTGAAGGGATGAATTCACACGTCCGTCAATCCTGGACACACTGACCCCCAGATTCCTACCCACCCCTCAAATCTATTTTCTTCCCAGAACTTCATCTTCTTTCTTTTCCTAAAAAAAACTTCCACTTAGATGACATAGGCCCTGAGAGAAATTATTTTCTACAGGGCCTCCTGTGTGGAGCAAATGTAAAAAAAAACCTGAGAACATAATTATGGTGTCGTATTTAAACTTCGTAAATAATCTTTCGTAGTACACCAAACCTCCCATAAAGCAAAAACTGATATTTCTTCATTCACAATTTCACAAACTTGCTCGTTCAAACAATGCAAGGAATTTTTTTGTAATCAACACACACAATAAAATTGTACCAGACTGTTTCGCGTAGGAAAAAAAACGATTCAAAGATTCCGTATTACTGAATAATACGAGTATCCACACAATCGTGAACGTGCGAGTGTGTTCAGGAAAATGGTGGGTATTGTTTCCGATTCCTCTCACTGCACATTTCATTGAACATATTAATGCACAGCTAGTTTCCTTTGAATCATGAATCAGCATTGCATAGAGGAAAACTTTCGCAATGCGAGAACTATTAAAATACTTAAAGCTTATAGAAAATTAACACTGCAAGTGAAATATTGAACTCGTAAACCATTGCGTTTTTTCCTTTAATAATTAATTAGAGTACTGTTACAAAAATATTTTCTGTGTTGAATATGGGACAAAAACATTAAGAATAATTTGATGTTAATCGCTATCGTGTTACTTCTAAAGTACAAATAAATATTTGTATGGCTTGGCCATAGCTGTAATCCACGGTCACATTATATACTAAGAAGATGCATCACAACATTGGAAAGCTTTCGTTTTGTCTACACATAAATGCTAAGATTGCAAATAATAATTATGCAGGCACTCCTTTATACAAATATTTATTAAATACAAGATTTTGAGGTATTTATAAATGCAGAAACAATTTGAATTGCACGTTGCTTTGAATGCCGAACACCGTAATGATTTAACAGTACTTAACTTACTACTTCCTTTTGCCATTTATCTTTTATATCATTTTAATCTACACTTACTTGTAATTTAAAAAAAATTATAGTACAAACAGATTTCACTGACAATAACTTATAGCAATAGGGGAGTAAACCGTTTCCCCGTATTTTAATCATTCAATAAAAATCAAAATGTTAACTTTCAAAAAGTACTGCATCGTTGAACACCCCCAATGAAGGACTCAGCCCCGCGTCGAAAAACAAAATTAAAAGCTCTTCGGAAACATTCATAAATTATAATAATGAGAACGGGTTAAGCAAGGCGTGTCGCCTCAGTTATTTTGTTGTTTGTTTTTTTTATGTCGGTTTACTACTCTGTAATGTAATCAATATTAAATTTAAAAAACTGAAACGATAAAGTAATTCACTGAAATGCATTAAACGACAATTTTGTAGAAAATGCGAAAGAAACACTATTTATCGGGTATTCATAATATCCAGCGGTGTCATCACACACAGTTTGCCAATCGAAGATGAGTCCGTAACATTATTTCCATGATCACTATTACATTCACTTTACGCAGATACTAAGTGGGGTGAAGTACTCACCGAGGAGACAACACAAGGCCAGAATGCGGAACATGTCGCGCTTTGTGAGAGAACCAGAGACGACTGCAGCCTGGCCCGGAGCCCGGGGACCACGGGGGCTCGAGCCCCCACCTAACTGCTACCCTGGGCTCCCACCACGAGGAACTACCGACCTTGGAAGTTTGGAAGTCTAGAAGTACACAAGTCTCCGCTTCCTACCTATCAATCGTTCCCAAAGCGGATATGTACCATCCAGATTATCTAAGATGATTACAATGTTCTAATTCATTCGCTTACTTCACCACAGGTAGTTGAAATAGATCGATTTGGATATGCAAAAAAAATAATAGCTAGAATTATACGCCGATTATCGCGTACATATTTATGAATAAAATATTGAACATGTCTTGTTGTTACTGAATCCTTGTATTTAAAACCCAATTACTTTACGCGAATATTATCATCTTTATAAATTAAATTTTAATTATGAGGTGGGTAGGTACCAACATGTAAAATTAACAGAATGATGCGTTGAAAGCAAATCAATCTTTATCCCAGTTTCATCTTTTTATGACTGATAAAAAAGATTTTTCATGCATCTTTGGTTTTATTGAGCTTGTGAATAACTATATTATATGTTCTTTGTATATAATTCGTTGAAATTTTTTTTCCATTAATTTTTGTGAATTTAATTGGCAAGAAAATGTTCACAAATCACCATGGAAGCTTATTGTATGTAACTGGTTTTTCTAATCATTACTTTTAAGATCATTCTGAATTCATGACATTCAAAATAATGGTGTGAAAAGACAACACAAAGAAAACTTTAAGCCTTGTACAACATTGAAAACTTATAATTATTTGATCATTACAAAAACCAATTATTTGATAATACGCGTAGTGTATTGAAAAATGCAGATATTTTACGATAATATTTACGAAATCACGTTATTCTGTCAGGTTCTTTATAAAACTTACGCATAATATTTGTTGTCAATTTATTAAAGAATTATTTTATTTTGAAAATTGAAAATTACGAAAAAATTTTTTTGTTGGTTTAAAACTGTCCTGTTTTTTTTATGTTTCCTAGTAATTAAAGATATAAAAGCCCTTCAAATAACTGGTAACTGCTTAATTTTTATGGCGATTTTGATCTCAAGATAACACGCATTCGATATTATAAGAAATGTTAGAAAAAACGAAGTGCCTGCAGCAGCTTCTTCGTGAGAAATAAAGCCTACCCGAAGGTTACTCCAATTCGCCTCCCGACTCCTCTTAGCATTTGTTAAAGACATAATCATTTAATGGATTCTTCGATGAAATAACGATCGTGAACCATCAAATTAACCGAATCATTCAAATCGTTCTGTCTATGTTAGTAGTTCCGGAAAAATAATACTTAAATGATTTAGGTTAGTCTGCTTTCAAGGTTCTTTCGCATCTTTCACATGTTTTGATTAATATCGTGATGAATATCTTCTTACAAAAATGATTCTTATTATAGCGGTGGTTTTGCATTAAGTTTACGTTAGAATATACATTATACAACACATATTAGTAAGTGTAATTTCACTGCTTTTATTTGATTTCATTTCTTTGACTTCTTTAATTTCTTTGATATCTTTGATTTCTTTGTTTTCTTTGTTTTCTTTGATTTCTTTGTTTTTTTTTTTATTTCTTTGATTTCTTTGATTTATTTTATTTGCTTTGATTTCTCAAAGCTAATCTTATTACCTATTCAAATATTTGCTTTGGCATCAAACAAGTTTTAAAGTTAAGAAGTCTCCTTCCTGGTAGACTGAAAATTCGAGTAAATATTTTTTTTTTAAACTCTTCCATCTGTGAGTAAATATTTTTTAGATAAGATATTAAATATGTAAAATTATATTAAGGCATTAATATTGTATTGTTTTAATTTATGTACCTAGGTAATCAGAAAGCGAAATATTTAAATTTCTTTAATTATAATAATTAATTAATGAAACTAAATAAAT
Organism: Glyphotaelius pellucidus; assembly: GCA_936435175.1. Classification (NCBI taxonomy): domain Eukaryota; kingdom Metazoa; phylum Arthropoda; class Insecta; order Trichoptera; family Limnephilidae; genus Glyphotaelius; species Glyphotaelius pellucidus. The sequence continues at coordinate 23,182,836 of OW386537.1, forward strand.
AAAAAACGAAAAATTTAAATAATTTTACCAGGTTTACAAAAACAAGATGTTGTTAAATAAATTTCTCGGTTTTGGTTAGAACACGAACACGGATGTAACTTTAAAATACTGTTTTTTTCACAATAATAACCTTTTTCAACATCAAGGGCGAGATATAATTGAAGAGTTCATCGAAAACATCTTATGTTTTTAAAAAAAACAGGTTCGTATTGTTGGACACTATCACATCGATATAATATTTGTCATATGGATTACTTTGTTTAAGTTCTTAAGAATTGAGAATCGACTTTGTAATATATTTCTTTGAAAGGGATGATGAAAATATTTTTTTATCCCGCCCTCTCTCAGAAATCAAAAAAAAAATTCTATCCAAAATATCAATATCAGACAACAATATACAATTGTAAATATATCGAAACCTGGGAAACATGATACTGCATATTTTTATTCGTATTACGATAATAAGACTTGTGTCACACGAAGCTATAAAATATCATTTGGCTTGGCCTATTTCAGCATATCGCTCGCCCTATATTCCCATTGGGAATGTACGGCGAGCAATATGCCGAAATAAGCCAAGCCAAATCATATTTTATCTTTTATATCTGTGTGACACAAGTCTAATAAACATGATTTAAGGCCCGTAGAAATAATAATTATTATTTATTTATTCTGAAATACGGGGAAGTCAGTGCTGTGTGCAAGATGTGCAAGATCTGTGTGTACAGATCCCGTAATGTACCCTCAAATACAGAATATAAAAATAACTCTTATAGTTTTGTACTGGTCTGCACATTGCGGGTCTGCGCTGTTTCTGGGTATATTAGTATACCTTTAACTAGCGCAGACCCGTGAAAAATCATGAATCGTGTGATTTCTCGACAAATCAGTTCCAATTTTGAAAATGACTATTAAAATCATTTTCTGTTAAAAATATTAGATTCTTATCTGAATTCTCCAAATAAATAGGTACTTTCAATTTATAAAATGATGGTAATTAAATTCAAAGCAAAAGTTCTACAGTTCATTGAGCCGGAGTTACAGGCAGTATCACAAGCGAAATTATTATAATTTTTTTTTAAAACAAAGATAAACTTTCCCGGGTTACGAATAACTCGACAATATTTCAAAATCTCCTGCGTGGGACCTAAACGTGAGGCCAACTCAGCTACTGACCGGTCTGTTATAATAATAATATTACGTAAATAAATTAGTTGTGCAATAAATGAAAGCAAAATAATTAAAAATATAAAGATAATACATATATTACATTAAAAAACAATTTAAATAGACGTTAATGATCTGTGACATTTGAGATTGACGGGGGCAATGTCTTTCTACAGTGTGCTGTTACGCTGGAATCTGGACTTTGGCGGGATCCCGTAATACGGCATTTCCGAAGTTATCCTCTTCATTATTCCAGTCATTCTTCTTATGAGGGTTATTATCCACAGGTTATCTTCAGGTGAGGGCTGCAATACGAGGTACCCCTCCGTGAGCACATGTTAACGTGTTCTATTACTAGCCATTTTGTAATTGATTTATAGAACTTCCACAATGATAAAAATCGATGTTTCACAAACCAATCTGCGATTATTATTATTATCTCATTTTTAATATTTTTCATATTTATTAACAAGATTTTATCGGAGATGTGCTATCCTTGTCTCACTGGGAATTCCTGAAATACGATCAGGCACACTTTAACATAAGCACTTTACCACAAAAAAATAACAACGACAGTATTTCTTGCCATTGGAAATACATACTTATAAATAGGTTTAAATAATATCGTTGATGTTTGATCAGTCTTGGCTAATGATCCAAGACTGTTACAATCAATATTCATAATTGGAACTCTGAACTCGATTAAGGCAATAAATTATTATTTATTTGTTTATTATAGGCGGATCGCTTGATGGAACCTTCGAACAATAAATCAAAGTACTCCTTTGTAAGATCATTGGAAATTTTTGAGGCACTTTGGGTCATATACGAGTATAACGATATTATTACTAACTGATGTTCGTACCTGATTATGTGAGAACCACCAACATTATTTATTTGTTTTAATAACATTAACGTAGATCACATTTTACCCACAATGCGTAAATTATTTATTGTTATGTTATTGCTACATTTATCTCTCATTGAACTACTTTTTTTTACATTAACTCCACACAGGAGGCCCCGAGAAAAATAATTTCCCTCAGGGCTTATGTCATCTTTGAAGATGCTAAATGGAGGGTCTTTCTGGGGAGAGGAAGGAGTGAACATGGGTCTTAAAGAGACCCATGTTGAACTCAAGAACGAGTCGTAGAAACGGCCCATGTTGTTGGCGTGTTTCCCGACTATGCACCGGTGCCGAGGGGATCAATGACGCTGGTTCTTCGGAGCATCTTTCGTTGTTATACCGGTAGAACAAGGACAGCATTCCCACATGTGCTCTAAAGATTACAAACTAGAATTTAAAATGTGTTTCTTAAAACCTTTTTATTCTGCTTAACTATTACCTATAATTTCATTATCTCTCATTGAACTAAACTAGACTTAAAACTAAAACTAAACTTAAAACTTATTTCATGAATCCTATTTATTCCTTTTCACTATTAGCAATAATTTCATTTACTTCTCATTGAATTAAACTAAAACTTAAAACTTATTTCTTAAATCTAATTTATTCCCCTTCACTATTACTTACAATTTCATTTATCTCTCATTGAACTAAACTAGAACTAAAAACTTATTTCTTAAATCCTAAATATTCCGCTTTACTATTACTTATAATATCATTTATCTCACATTGAATTAAACTAGAACTTAAAACTTATTTCTTAAATCCTAAATATTCCGCTTCACTATTACCTATAATTTCATTTATCTCACATTGAATTAAACTAGAACATAAAACTTATTTCTTATATCTAATTTATTCCTCCTCACTATTACCTATGATTTCATTTATCTCTCATTGAACTAATCTAGAACTAAAAACTTATTTCTTAAATCCTAAATATGCCACTTCACTATTACCTATAATTTCATTTATCTCACATTGAATTAAACTAGAACTTAAAACTTATTTCTTAAATCCTATTTATTCCGCCTCACTATTATAAATAAGCTAATAATGTGATGGATCCTTTATTTTAAAGATAATATTAAGTACCAAATCGGTGTCAACACAGGTGCCAATAATATGTTTATTATGTACTTACATATATCTCCTACCTTTTCCATTTTAACTTGTTTGTACATAATTTTACTAAGCTAAATTATTGTTAGATATGATTTTAAATTTTCATGGCCAAAAGTATTTTCTTTATTTGTTTTGGGGGTATTGTGTCGTGTTGAGCTATCTCCTTTTTTTGCCAATGTTTCGGACAGCGTTACAATGTCCATCATCAGGTCTACACGGCATAACACCCCAAAAAAAAATAACGAAAATAAATTACTGTTGTTTAATATTGTACATACTTACAAATAATTACTACATTCTACACATTCCTGTGTTTTGTGTATCAAGCTTGTTTTATGTCAGTACTAATTTATTTATTTTAAAATGGATGAATAATCAAAAATTTCTTATTTCTTTTATAACTTATTTCTTATTATTATTTTAACTTATTTCGTATTTATTCCGCTTGCTTCCGTGAGATTCAATCCCTCAACTATTGATCAGATACCTTCAGTGAACATGAAATAAAAACTTCTTAATGCTTTGAAAAAACATATCTCCTAGCCGAGCTTTATGTTAGGAATTCGTCTCCACTTTCAACATAGGTTTTACATAGTTTGGAGTAGATTTATTTCTAAAACCATTAACATTGCAGAATCTCATATCATTACAACACACTCTTCAATAATTTAGCGAGTATGAAGATGATGTGAAGAGTCTAATTACGTTCCATTTATAAAATTCTTTAGTTCCATCATAAGGTCTTCACATCCTTGAATCCGACATTTGCCGATCTCTTTCCATAATCTTTGTGTTCCTTTCTTTAATTCAACTGTACACACTGCCCATACTTTGGAACTCGAACAATGTGAGCTTGGTTGGAGGCGATGCGTTCTATGCTTCCCTAGGAACCTACAAACATAGGTCATAAGGCAGTTGCGTAAAATGGAAAATGATTTGATGTTTGTAATTGTTTTGTAGATTCCTACATGAATACCTACATAAATTTCCATTCAAATGGACATATTTGTCTTATCATTAAAGTAAATTAGCGGTTTATAAGAAAAATATAAAAATTAAACTTTAAAAATATTAAACTTACTAACAGCGATATCTGCATAAAATATAATCATAATATTAGTTAGGTTTAGTTGAATAATTGACCCAACACCATTTTTAGGAAAATATCAATACGGGAATATGGATTTGGATGAAGTGAACGTCGTGACATATTCCAGATTTTACCAATAAGAATATTAATTCAATACCTGTTATTTAATATGATAAGTTCTAATCTTTTTAAGTAAACCAGGTTCCTGGGGTGAGGTGAGGCCGGGTCTTGGCGGCAGATGCATCTGCCCACCAACTGCGTAGCAGGCAGGATCGGAAGAGACTAGACGCGGGAGACCTCTTGACCTCTCCAGCAGGACTCTCTCTGAACATCGCCTTGTGCAGCAGTAGGTTGGGATAGACTCATGCGGGCCGTCACTCCAGGATCTCCGAATTCTTACCCACCCCTTATAACTTTTCTACGCCAGAACTTTTTCTATTTCCTTTCCTAAAAAGAACGCCCACTCGGCATTCGCAAGGATGGAACGGGTCTTGGGGGAATTATTTCCTCAGGTCCCCCTGTGTGGAGTTAGTGTAAAAAAAGTTTTAGCTCTTTAGTTTCCATTTTTTTAGGAAAAAAATTTTCGCCACTTTTAAACGCGCTTTGCAAGGCAGTGCCGTGTTATTAGCTGTACACGATCTAATTTTATTCCATCAATAAATGCAAAATATTCTCATGAAGTTTTAATAAAATTAATACTAAAACTATACTCGAGAGAAAAACTTATCTCATTATCTTAGTATATAAAAATTTATGTTTCTTTGTTTTACCCAGTGTTCCTGACATCTGATTACGACGAAACTTTGGTGATTTGATGTACGAATGCCTGCGATGGTTTCTATATATTATGGTGAGCTTTGGCGTTATGAAATTATTTGTTATATCGTTCACCCGATTGCGATGCAACTTTGGGGAATTATTGTGCGCGCACCCACGAAGGTTATATATAATGGTGAGCTCTGGAATTGTAAAAATTGTTTAAAAAATATATATTGGGTGGCGCGCGAGCTGTCTATAGTTGTATTTCATATAGTTTAGCGGCAGGAAGGGAGGTGTGAGGGGGAGCGGAATCTGGTAGACTGGGGAACGAAGGAGAGGGGTAACGTTCACGGGGGGGTAACGAAGGAGAAGGGAAAGCGAGGTAGGCGGAAGGGGAATGTGGGAGGGGAAGAGAACGCGGGAGAGGAACGAAGGTGGGAAGGGGTGACGGATGAGTGGGGGACAAGGGAGAGGCAGTGGGAGGTTTTGTAAAGGAGACATAATAGCGGTAGGGAAAGCACGGCAATAGCAATTTTTGAAAATCCGTGCTTCTCACACGGACCATATGTGGTCCGTCCACGCGTCTATTTGTGCACACAACAGACGGAAAAAAATATTCAGAATTCAAACACAAACCCGTTCCTTCTTTGAGTGGCATTCCAACGCATGCCGGGCACTCGCTAGTTTTCTTACAAAAAAAAATGTTTTCTTATAAAAAAACGTTTTTATTTTAGTGAGAAAAATGCAGTAATAATTTGTCACTTGGATTATAATAACGCTTCACTAGTGTTACCTACTTGCGCATGTCCTCAATCGCCTATCAAAATCCAGCATCGTTAGCGCTGCGGTCGTGGGTACATTGACGGAAAGCGAAAGTGATCTTCTGCTTGGTACAAGACCTGACCTCGCTAGGCCTGGGAACCTCACGTACTACGTAATGCTGCCTTACTGAGATTCTGAACCTTACTTCCACGACTGCCTAACTCCACGACCCATAGGAGGCTGTACGCTGTGTACACATTGGATACTTTATAGGGCTCAATAGATACGAGATACTAACGGCCTTACTAATAAATTAATGTGGTGTAAATTTAAAACAATGATAAACAACCATTTATGTGAAACCTTACAAAATAGACTAAAAGTGACCAAAGTGATTTTTAACAACCATGAAAAGTTATACAATTTGTTTTTTCAGCGGAAAGGGGTAATTTATTTGTTGAATAATCTTAAAATTTGTCTTCGAATTTCGGAATATTTCCAAGGCATTTTAAATGTGCTGTTCATTTCTTATTTTTGAAGACTGCATTTTAAAAAACTATAAGGAACTACTTTTTATTTTTTTATACTTCGACATTTATAAATTGGAATATTTTAAATTTAAGCTTGAAAGAAGTTGAAAATAAACCACGATAATCCAAAAGTCGAATTTAGGAAATTCAGACGGTAGCAGTCAATTAAAGAGTAATGTGTCCGAAATAATCTCACTTTTTTCAAAACGGGAATTTCAGGTGTCGTTCAGTCTGCTAAAATGCAACATTGCCGGTACTTTTAGAGTACAATCAAAGACATTTTTTATTAGTGCCGAATTGAATCTGAGTTTATAATGTTTCTTCATTAGTAAAACTGATCATCTAAAGAAGGTGTATACGGTTATTTTTATTTGACGCTGCTTTAGAGGAGAGCGCTAAATCAGGATATTTTTTAACGTTTATTTAGATTTGTGAAAAAATATTTCATACATCTAGAGAGAAAGAATACATTTTACAAAACAATCTATTAAAAATAAAGTCCAAGAAATAGATATAATCTATTACAAAATTAATTTAAAAATATCTGATTTTACTTATTTAAAATTTGTTGAACTCTCCTTATCTTCTTAAGTTAATATGTTTTAATGTACCGCGCAGATCACAAATTACCACAAATTACATTACCATAGCAACAATACAGAATCAAATGCTGAAATATATTCCATAATAAATCGACTGTGTAAACTTGGTAATAAATATATTGTTGGTGATGTGATTGATAATGAATGAAATATTAATAATAATGAAATATTGAAAGAAAATAAACATAAGTACAATTATTATTTAATTAAATATGTTTGTCAGCGCTTCTCAGTTGGATTATAATCAATTATTCTTTGAATATTTATATTTTTCATCAATGTTTACTTTGGAATTTTTCAATTTATTCTTATTACGAACTTTACGTAGTTATTTTTTTTTTGTTTCAAAGTACTTTCAAAATATCTTCTATACATATATACGAGGTTTTCTTTTTATTTCACATTTGTATTTTAAATAGCTTATTATTTGTACTTTATGCTGTCACATCAATATTTAATTTTTAATTTTTTGTCATATGAATATTTTTTCATGTTTATCTATTCTGTATCCATTTCAAATTATTGTAATACTATATAAAAGCCGATTTAATCAGCATTGCATGCCCTACGAAATGTGACTTTCTTTAAGACTTTATGAAAAAAAAAAATTACCACGCCGTTTGTGAACCCGTAAGTATGGTTTTGGGAAGCCTAAAATCTCGATAACTTCTCGTAGGATAACATCAAATATAAAATTAGTTATAACATTTTCATGGCGGTAATATTAGATATTCCGAGAGCTTACTGATATTTTATTATCCAACCGAACCTTTTCTACTACGATAGCTTCACCTCATGGGCCACGTGAAGCTGTATTTACTCCGCAGAGCACAGTAGACACTAGACGCTAGGTCTACCGAATGCAGTTACCGTCCTTTTTTACATAAAAGCTGTTGTAGAAGAAAGCGCTTCGCATGGCATCAATAAAAAATCTGGTTATAATTATACGTATTGCTGCCTTACTGAGATACTGTCTTTGCTAACACTCAGTGGGCCAATGGATACTAGATACATAGGCTACAGAAGATATTACTGGTATTTTTTCTTGAGCGCTACTATTAAAAGAGTGTGCTACATATCGCATCAATACAAAGTCTGGTTATAGTAATGAAATTACCGGATGCCGTGAGGTAATCTTAGAGTTGACGTAATCATGGCATATTGAACGCTGCGATAACGCGAACAAAGATATTAATTTGTTTGATAATTTATCTTTGTGATTAAATTGATTCGTACATATCTTTATTTTATTACTTACTAGCAAGTTCCCGGCATGCGTTACATGTCCCCTTCCCCTGAAGCGTTTCCCTTACACCTTCCCCGCCTTCCCTCTCACCTCTCCCGCAAACCCCTCACCTGCCATCCTTTCCCCTCTCCCGCGTTCAATATGTTCAGTCTCGGTACATTCAGATTTTCAAACAGTTTGCGTGCCACCTATTGCAATTTTTTTTACAAATTTTCTATTACAAACATTCATTTTTGTATATTACAAGAACAATCAATCAAACCTAAAATAGGTACCTATTTAAAAAAAAATTGATTAGATTCAAAATATACAATTTGGTCTACCGTAGTTGTGTACTTCAAATAAATTCATTAATTAAAGATTTTCTGATATTGAATTTTGATTTAACAATCGATGGTTTGCAAATTGTGACATTTTTGACAGTTTTGTAAGAGTTTTTGTAATGATTAAAAATACTGTTCAGATGTACCTATTGTATGTGGTTGTAATAATCCAGAAACCTTCGCGAGGATGGAAAGAAGGTATTTTGAAAGTTTCAAACATTTCCTACGCTTAATACAGCAATACAGATATCTCACTAATTCCCAAACATATTTTAATTTGTATATATACAGATATTCTATATTGTTAAATGTGTTAGTTTTTATCATTGCGTAGGACTTCGACTTCAATAACGATTTTTGTTTTGTTTTAATTGAAGAATAACGTTTTATGTTAAAATATTATGTGCGTTTTAATATGAACAATTCATCAAACCGCAACAGTAACCAATGCACGCTATTGACAACTTATAACTCGTATATATACCCAAGCAAACACATTTTGATTTATATATACATAGATATGTACAATGTACATAGTTCACACTTTTTCTATTTTCTACTAGTTTTATTATGTTTTGCCATTGTTTTTTTTATTTTTTTTATGTTAACTCCACACAGGAGGCCCTGAGGGAAATAATTTCCCTCAGGGCCTATGTCATCTTTGAAGATGCTGTGTGGAGGGTGCTGTTGAGGAGAGGAAGGAGTGAACATGGGTCTTGAAGAGACCCATATTGTAGGAGGGAGGAAACACAGAAGTCGGCAAATCGTTCCACAGCCGGGCTGTTGAACTCAAGAACGAGTCGTAGAAACGACCCGTTCTCATGTGACTAATGTCAACCGTGTACAAATGTTGAGCGCGTGTTTGCACCGGTGCCGAGGGGATCAGTGACGCTAGTTCCTCGGAGCATCTTCCATTGTAATACCGGTAGAACAAGGACAGCATTCCCACCTGACGCCTGTGCTCTAAAGATTGCAGTCCATTTGTTAAGTTAGGAGAATCTATCAAACGGACCGCCCGTTTCTGCACAGAGTCAAGGGTTTTTTTCAGGTATTTTGGGACTCCAGACCAGAGGTGGCTGCCAAATTCAACCGTGGGGCGCACTTGCGATTTGTACAGGGTTAGCAGTTGTGTACTATTAAAGTATCTGCGGGCCCTGTACAGTACGCTCAGTTTCTGAGAGGCTAACTTAACTCTGGCCTCGATGGAGCCCCCGTACCTGAGCTGGTCACTTAGAGTTACACCAAGCATATCAATGGAAGGCCTGTTCGGGAGATTGCTTCCGTTGAAGGAGACTAGATTATCATTCCGATCCCTTTTAGACGTAATCAGACATGATTGGGTCTTTGAAACATTAAATTCGACGAGGTTATTCTTACCCCAAGAGAAAACACTCTCGAGGTAACCGTCCATTCTTTGTTTCAAAGCCCTCCGAGCCATTGGGATTTGTGAGCCCTTTGGAGGCTTGTCAAACAAAAAGCTATCATGGACTGTACTGTCATCCGCGTAACAATGAATCGGTGCACATGTCAAGAGGTCATCGATGTGCAACAGAAACAAAGTCGGAGACAGAACCGATCCCTGTGGGACGCCAGCATTTATCGAATGCGAGGAAGAGGTGAAACCATCAGCAACCGCCTGAATCGACCTCTCCCTCAAAAAGTCGGCAATCCACGTACACAAGGAAGCGGGAAGTCCGTAAGAAGGCAGTTTGTTGACAAGCCCTCGGTGCCAAACCCGGTCAAAGGCCTTGGAAATATCCAGTGCAACGGTTTGGGTCTCACCAAAGCGTTCCAGGCACCGCCCCCAAACATGTGTCACATACGCGAGAAGATCACCGCACGAGCGGTTCCGCCGGAATCCGTATTGACGGTCGTTAATAATTTTGTTCTTCTCGGGGTATGTGAGTAGTTTGTCGTTGACCACACGTTCCATCACTTTTGACAGGACAGATGTGATCGCTATGGGGTGGTAGTTGGCCGGGTTAGAGCGGTCACCTTTCTTTGGAATAGGGTGAATGATCGCTTTTTTCCAACCAGAGGGCACAGACCCAGACTTCAGGGACATTTTGAAAAGCTTCGTCAAAATTGGAGCTATTGTTATATCTAATATTGAGGTAAACTATCACAAAACTACACCTTGTAAAATCATTGTAATTTTTTATTATTACTAGTTTCTTACTTAGGTACCTGCATTCATTGAATGCAAATGTTGTTGCAAGCTTTGGTAATTTATATTTATAGAAATGACGTAACGATTCCATGACCGCCGTAAAAACGTTATGATAATATTTCAGTTGTAAAAATTCGTTAAGGTAGGTGCATTTATGACTAATTCATTTATTGTGTTCGATTATTTTCTACGTCGATAAAAAACCATATAAAAAAATGTACTCAACGCCCACTCAAACACTTTTAAGTACTCGAAGTCCAAGTCAGCGACCATCAGATTATTTTTTTTAAATTTGAATCTTCATTTCTTCTATTCGATTTTAAGGTGTTAAGATAATTGTCCACACTTGTAATTTTGTTAAGGATTCTCAACATTTATCTAATTTCTTTCCAATGTGTAATGAATGGGTAATCGGAACTCGGACAATCCGTTTATTCTATTCAATACTGAGTGGTAGGACAAGAACGAAACCCGTTCTCTAAGGACGGATTGTTTCCCGGAATTTGAACAATTCATCGAATTTCAATGATAACATTTAAATTCTGTAAATGTTGTATTTAAGTTTTGTTATAATTTCATCATGGACCAGTTGTTTAATAACAGAACTTGAATTAGACTTTCACGGAACTTGAATAATGTAACTTTGAAATTTGATGAATTGTTTAAATTTTGCTATCCTACGCCTAAATTAAAAATAAGATATAAGCTTTAGATTCTTTATTTTGCTACATATTTTAGCCACGAAAATGATTTTTAAAAAGACAGTCAACTTCGTACTTATGAATTTTAAATTAATTTTTAATTTCTAATAAAGAAAGACAAACCTTGTTGGGTTACGAATAACCCAACAATGTTTGAAAATCTCCTACTACCACCACACTAAGCCGAAAATGTTGCTTGAGTCGTAATGGAGGACTTTGCCAGCCGACAACGAACACGCGACGCCCGGGTGGGACCCAAACGCGAAGCTCACTCAACCACTGACCGGTCTAACTACTTATTACATGTTTCTTCAGAAAAAAAGTGGGTTAAGATAATTATCCACCAAATCATCGATTCACGCTGGGCAAAGTCATCCATTTACATTAATTTTAATGACTCAAATTACTCTTGAAATCGTAGATAGTAAATTAAAACTTTGAAAATATAGCACATGTTTTCAAATTCTGAATCGAAAATCGTAAAGCAAAGATATTACTAATGTCCTTATTCCAGTCTTAGTTTCTTTCACGAGCATTAATGGACACAGAATTATATGAAAGTGGTTATATAGATGTACAATCAAAATAACACACTGACCTTTGCAGGAGGCTATGAGAATGTTTTACTTTTTAAATAAAATTCTAACGATCATCAAGTAAACTGGTAATGGTGATGTTAAGACGAATTTAATATCCTTGAAATCGATGCACAAGCATTACGTCGGGATTTAGTTCAGCGATTAAAAATATAACTGTTTCATTAAAATATACTTTTGTAATATACTTGAAATATCAACTAAATAATATACTTGAAATATCAACTTGAAATATCAACTAAACATAATGATGATATTTGGATAGTTTCGACAAAATTAGTGATCGAAAAGAGGTATTATTATTTCTATCCATTAAATCCGTAGACGTGAAAAGAAGACTTAACGTATTTAAAGAAAATTTATATCATTATGGCATTTGCTTACCTCTTTATGGTAGAAGACCAAGCTTTTTTGTAGCTGAAAATTTATTTTTTTACTGAAAGCTGAGTTTTGAGTAATTTTGGAAGAAACAAGTTTTTTCCGGTATCAAATTATTAGGTACCTACTTAAAATTGATAATTTTGTATGTAACTTACCAGTATGAATTTATTTCGGTAAAATATTTTTTTTTTGTAAAATTATTTAAGTAAGCTTAAAAACTATTGTTGACGGCTATACTTAGCTGATCTATTTCCCTTCCTTTTCCTTACGCCTTTTTTTTACATTAGCTCCACACAGGTGGTTCTGAGGCTTAGACCCAGGCCAGTTTGTCCAGGAGTGATGGTTGCATGAATCTATTCCTCCCACGTTCAAGACGATGGGCCGAGAGAGTCCGGCTGGAGATCAAAAGGTCTCCCAATCTCTCCCGATCCGGCTCGCCACGCATTAGATGGGCAAATGCATCCGCCGCCAAAACCTAGACAAACCTCCATCACAAGTTTTTTGCTACCAGAAGTAGCTAACAACTTGTGATGATCTAGCAGAATTGTGGGTTATCCAATAAATGGTTCTTGCGGAATTTTGGGGTTCTTAACATTCGCCAAATTATCTTAACTTTTTTTTCTGTACAGCCGAGAACAATAAACATTACCACCAGTCACTGATAATTACCTACCCATCTTTACCTACTCAACGTACAATTTAATTTAATTTTAACCTTAAAGCTAGAGTAATCATCACTATTTCAATAAGTACAATATTCGTGGAATTAAATATCAGCTAGGTAAAATAATTACAAAAACCTGAAAGGTTCAAGCGTGCATTTTTAATACTAGTTAGTTGCCACATTTTACGAATAACCATTTGTGTCTATTTTTATATAATTATAAGTAATAGGTTGGCTTTAATATGGTAATAAGTCTGCCACTTAACACCATGGGAGGCTTTGTTAGACAAAGATCTATGCCCATTAATGCGTAATAGAAAGTCGTTATTCAATTTTAAGATATTGACAGCCAAACACCTAATATAAATTAGGAGGATAATCTATTGATTGTAGCTTTATATTAAACACGTATCATCACCCGGCGGCTAAATACACGTTCTTTAGTAAGATATATTTGAATTGCGTGAGCTCACAAATAATGTAAATTATGCATAAAATGACATGGTCTTTGTCAGGGTCACATGCGGAAGAGGAGACATGAACTAAAACGATTACTTCGCCTCATTGTAATAAGATGTCTTTTAATATTAAACTTAATTTAGGGTGTGATTTCTTTTTAACAAAGTCAGAAACCTTTCACAATCCGTTAAGTTAAAAATAACCACCAGCTTACTAATTAGTTTTATACGTAGCGCCGGTTCAACGTTGGTATTGCCGGCTTTAAGCCGCAGCTATCCGAATTTCTACCGATTTCTTACATATCTCCATTAAACATTTAAAGTTTTTAAGCTCTTAAAAAAATATATGTTATTTTTGAAGATAATATGTAGATACGTTCCACGCCGAAACGCAAATTATATGAAATTCCCTCGATAGAAAAAAATCGCAAAGTATGCTCCGAAAATTATTTAAAACAAGTCTATTTCTATTATTTTACAAGTTATATTTGTGAAAAAATTCACAATGTTTCTTTAAATGATACTTATGATACCTTCCACGAGATTTTTGCTCTATTTTAAACGACTCATGTTTTATTAAGCATTTTCATAGTTTTCACTTCAATTTTATCATTAAAAATATTAGCGCGCTCTGCCCAACATTCGTAATTACAGATCTCTCCATCTTCTTCTTTTTGAGCCGGGAAGCGTCGCCTTAAACCTGGTTTAAGACCACTGTAACCATATGCCGAAGCGCCGCGCGACGCACCGTGTCAACATTTATTACGCCGCCTAAAATTTACGCCACGTTTATAAGTAAAGGGTTTACATGTTTAAAAATTTAAATCACTATTGATAATTTCATATTTAAAGTTTATGTTTGCAACTTATCTTCTAATAAATTAATGTTATATCAATACTAAAAGGGGAATAATCGTGCTTTTTTATTATTGCGCAAAATCATAATATCTTCTAAAAGAATAAACTTACTAAAAAAATATTTTTATCTTATAGGTCCTGCCGGTTAAGTATGTTTTCTGTGTCTGTTTGTAAATAATTACTACAACCTAGGGAGAAAAAAATAAGTTATTAAGATGATTTTTCACAAAAGCGGCGCTGTACAAATAATCCAACAATTGTTAGGTATTATCATATTCTTGCAATTTTGCGATGATACTCTAATGTCCTCTTGATAGGATCATCAGTTGATGAACAGACTAAACAGTCAAAACACGGCAAACGTCATTTAAAGCAACATTTGGATTCTGACATTTTCAATTTTTTTGTAATTACGAGATCCCTCGTTAATTTCGTTTAGCATGTTCATGGTATTATTAATTACATGCGTGCATGTTTTTTTTTTTTTTTTAATATTTTTAGAAAAAGAAGTGTGCTATTACTGTTCAGTAATTTATTTATAATTTCTGTTATGGAGGACATTTTTCAAATAATTTTTATTTTTTAATCTGAACCAATCTATATATAAATGATTGTGTATTCGCTTGCTTGCTTGTTCGTTTGTCCTTTATGCAGTGGCGGTTCTTCACAGGGGGACAATGGGGACAGTCCCCACCAGTTACACTAGAAACCTACTAAAGGAAGTCGATGCTTTGTCTTCACCACAATGAATAAATACTTTAAACATAAAAGTAATTAACATTTGCAAAGATTTTAATAAGACCCGGGGCGCGTACAGCAAACAATGTACGGCGCATCAGAACATCGGATCTATTTCTCAGTGCGCAGAATCTACTGCGCACTTAGGGGTCAGCCCGAGCTCTTCCCATAGGCGATATGGTTCATTCCACGCGTTGTTTCGCGATCGTATGGAACCGCGCATGCGCACCCGCATGTGAATTCAAATACCGCGGGGACCATTCGTTGGGACCCCACCGAACATTTGTTTGCGTAGTAACGGGCGGGAATAGCTCGCGTTCAAATTAAGTTCGATAATAATCTTGCAAGATAAAGCTTTATTTTTATTAAACTATATTGTAAATTGGTAATTTTATATTATTTTGTGTATAGATATCCGATTAGCACGATAAGACAATAATTTTTTTTTTAAATTTTATATTATATTCTACGGGTGGTGAGATTACGGTGGTGAGATTACGGGTGGTGAGAAATTTTATATTATATTCTACGGGTGGTTAGATTACACAGCACGTAAAAAATGTCGGTCCCCACCACCAAAGAAGTGCTTGAGCCGCCACTGCCTTTATGTATTGCTATATTAAGCATAAGAATGTTTGAAACCTTCAAAATATCTTCTTTCCACTCTCGCAAAGGTTTCCGGTTTATTACAACCACATGACAATATATCTGAAAAGTTTTAACCAATACAAAAACTCTTACGAAACTGTCAACCATGTCACACTTTGAGAACGGCATTTCGCAGATCAACGACCGTTCTTAATCAATATTGAATTTTCGAATCGACTCTTTAAATTAATGAATTTAATTGAAAAACTCACCTATGATAATCACCCAAACCGAATACTTTGAATCTAATTAAGAATTATAGGCATTTTAAATAGGCACCTATATTAGGTACCAAATTTGATTGATTGTTAATATAAAAAAATAATGTTTCTTTGTTTGTCTTCTATGTGTTCCTAAACTATTCATCCGATTGCGATGAAATTTTGGTGATTTGATGTGCGCATTCCCGCGATAGTTTCTATACATAATAGTGAGCTCTGGCGTTATGAAAATAATTTCCTATACTATTAATTCGATGCGATGAAATTTTGGTGAGTTGTTGGGCGCACGCTCAGGAAGAGTGAAGGGGAAAGGTGGGGAAGGTGAAGGAAAAACGCGGGAGAAAAAGAGGAAGAGAGGACGCGGGAGAGGAAGGGGAGGCGGAGGGGGAACTGGGACGAATGCGAAAGGACACACAGGGAGAAACTATTTCTTCACATAAGTGGCATTGCAACGCATGCCGGGAACTCGCAAGTGATAAAATTAAATTAAATTATAAATTTTAAAAAAACTTATTATTTTTTTTTCACTTTTCCATGAGGCACATCAAAAATAAGAAAAAAATGATACATATTTTTAAACAAAATTATTGACTAGATACCAAAAAGCAATGATACTCGTATTATGAAAATATTTGTATGTTAAAAATATATGCGATGCCAAAGTTGCCAAACTAAGCATCACCAGTCATATAAGATATTGGGAATAGTGAGTGTGCATTATTTCACTACAAAAAAATTGATAGTCATCAATATTTATTCATATCTGACCAAGTGCCTTGAAGAGAGATTTTTGTTCTGTTTGCTCAAGTTCACCTGACGACATTTGAACGCGTGACCTTTAAGTATAAAGGTATCCTGTTTAATGAGGCTATAATTTCTCAAATTTACCACAATGTTATTCAAAATAAACACTGTAGATTTTGATATCATTTTTCAATGCCGTTAAATTAATTAATTTAACTAGGGACTTGTTCTTCGCGATATGATCTTTCTACCAACAGATTCCTTGGCCTTATTCTGAAGACTTTATTCAGCGCCAACTTGCTTGTAATTACGTGTAATAAGTGTTTATTTTTTCCCATTGAAATTTCAACGTACATTATATTTTAGAATTACACAACAAATATTTTCACTTATTAAAAAACCTACTGAATTTTAGTGCCAACCGAAAAATATTTGCATGTCCATTTATTTTTTTAAAATTGAGGATCCTTTCAACATAACCAAAAAAGTATTATTATTAATTTTTTCTCTGTGATATCTTCCTTGGCGTGTGGTTTTTGTTTAGTAAAGCTCATCTATAAGTGAAGAGGGAGGTTCCTTAACGGAGGTGGAAGAGAAGAATTTGCATGACAAAAGGCTCTGTGAGAAAAATGTATGAGATATGAAGTGACAAAGAATGGTACCATATGAGATGAGCTGATCTCTCACATATTTTCATACAGGGTGAAAATAATTATTTTATAGTTAGTCCGCTAAAGTAGAGGTATTTTCTAACTCTACTCTAAGTATTCTCTATCTCTATTCTCTGTAACAATAATGATGGCAAAAGACATAAGTCCATACAGGATCTGCTATCTTGGACTGTATAAAAATATTTCGAAGCCAATTGTAGGCATTGTAGTTAAGTTTCAAATGGTCTACCAAACTATTAATTCCTCATATTTGTAAAAAGCATTAACTTTGTGGCTCGCCATAATTTACAATTAATTAAAACACATACATTTTTTATAGACTATTTTTATTTTTTTTCTTTTATTTTTTTTTCCAAAACCGGTAGAGGGTGGAAGAAAAAAATATAAGTGATCTTTAACAAGTGGTTTTTATTAGTGATCGGATAACTCAGAATAAAACCAACTCAGAACCACCTAAGAAAAGTCATTAAGAGTGAGGAAAAAAAAATATTTAAAAAATTGGTTAAATAGGTTACGTTAGGTTAGGGTTGAGGTATTTAAAAAAAAATCATATCTTTTAATGATTTATCATCAGTGTTTAGCTGACTTTATTCTCAGTTGGCATGGAACCGTTTTTATTGTAATAATTTCTCGTTCTGAAAGCAATACATTGTTCATTATTTTTTTTATTTTGAATTTAACGAGTAAAACTTCAAATTGTAATATTTGAATTAAATGAAGACAATATTAGCGAAACTCAATCGAAAATCTGAAAACAGAAATTTTAGAAAAAGATACGGTCACATCTAGGACAAGAATCCAGGACCTTGCTGGGGCGGAGCTCTACCAACTGAGATCTACCATTTTGTTAGAGCTCCGCCCCGGCAAAGCATAGGTCGTTGGTTCGTGTCCTAGATGTGACCGTAGCTTTTTCTGTTATAGATTTTCGATTGAGTTTCGCTAATATTGCCTTCATTTAATAAAAATATTATAATTTGAGGATTTACTCATAAAGTTAAAAATAAATAAATATTCAGCCTAGACTAACATAAAAGTCAATAGATGTCGTGCTTTAAAAAGGAAAACGGATAAAATTTATCCAAGATACTATCTGGATAGCATTTAGTTCGGGTTTGAATCTTGCAATATAAGTATTGAATATTGCAATGGTATACATAAGGTTAGCAGCCAACAAAAATAAGCGTTAAGTAAAATGATGATAATGTTGTTAGTTCTTAGTTGAAGTGTGATACATTTAAATATGACCGAATCAGATAAGAACACATTTGCTCAGTCGGTAGAGCTCCGCCCCGGCAAGGCGTAGGTCCTGGGTTCGTATCCTAGATGTGACCGTATCTTTTTTCTGATATCAGATTTTCAATTGAGTTTCGCTTATTTTGTCTTCATTTAATTAAAACTAGTGGTCGCCCAATGGTCGACCTTTGGTTTTACCATAGTTTGACCATAATTGTAATGTTTTTTTATTGATTTAATATATGTTTTATGCATAATTTTAAAAAAAATAGCATTCTCTTTATAAACTACTACACTCCTTCTCTATATAAACTATAAGTGTGCGAAATTTCATCCTGCTCCGTTGGAGCAATTTTCGTTAAAAGGGGTACAAAGTTTTTGCTTCACGTATTAATTTACTGATGATGATATTGCAATTTATTGTGTTTATTAAATAATTTTTAGTTTGTACAATTTTGTACCCTGAAGAGGCAATAAATAATAGACACAACACCAAATCATGATAGGAAATGGCAAACGTTCACAGACTCACTCAATGTCTCGATATTATAAAAGGAAATAGCAAGCTCGTCTTTATTGAACTTTGCAGCGATGGTATGTTGATCTTTTGTTCTCACTTGGCCTGCCGTAACCTCTCGATTGTCTTTCGAAATGATATATATTTATTGTCAAGCACAAAGACAAATTTCTTTTCAGAGAAATAAATGGTACCTTTTATAATATTTTTTTTTTATTTCTATCACTTTTCCGTCGTTTAAAACCTTTATTTTATTGTCAGTGTACCATTGAAGAAAGTAGTGAAGGTAAAATAAAGTATATGTCATTAGAGAGGGAAAGTATCTGTTTTGGCTCTGCTGACGTGCTGTAATGGTTACCTGTGTCATGACTTGGTCATTGGGAGCTTTAAGCTGTGAGCTATGAGATATTTACTACTGATCACAAATCTGCATACTGAACCTACTACTTCTACTAATCACTTCTGCCTATCTCTTTGGAGAAATAGCGTGATTGTTAGTTAGTAAGTTACTCATTCAGCATGTTATATGGTATTCAAGAATCTGAACCTTCTAGATTGAATATGTATCAATTCATCGAACTTAGTAGTCCATTTAAATTTAAACTTTTTAAATTATATTCTGTTTTTTGCATATTTGGGAACAAGGAAATGAATCTCAACTTTATTTTTTTTAAATATCGTTGTTCATGGCAATGTTATCAAAACCTGTTAGATACCCTAATATTTGTTTTTATTTTATTTATATGCTTGCCATCACATTATAATCATTACTTTAATTTGCGTTTTTAGTATGTTTATAGTGATGATTTCAATTATAGGTGAGCACACCATTCTTCTCAACATTCTTAGATTATCAATTATTTTCATTTTTAACTCGTGAACTTCTAAATACTTTAAAATAATAATAAAAAATCAATATTTATTTTTAGGTTTATATTTTAAAAAAATGCCTTGAGCTGTGATTTTTGCAGGAAAATTTTCAAAACAATTTCGGTAGGTTGTGATTCATAACCCCTGGACCCCTGGTAGCGCCCCAACACGGATTCAATCTTGGAGACTGCAGATCCTAATTACGGCCCAAGTTCATTGAATTTGAATAATTTTACACATTACAAATTAAAAAAATAATCAAATCACGCTTGCACCGATAACAGAAATGAGTACTTTTAATAAAGCTACGAATTTCATAATTAATTGGTTTATTAACTCTTGAAATGAGTGTTAGGTTTTATACAAAGATTGTCGAAAATAACTTTACTTTCGCATTTCAACTAGAGCAGGGGTCTTCAAACTGCGGTCCGCCGGCCAAACCCGGCCTGCGATCACCAGTAATCCGGCACCATAGTTTATAACATCATAACAATGTTAGAATATTATAGATTAACAATAATCCACTGTTTCTATACAACGACTAATTAGAAACACAATAACTGACGTACATAATGAAATTGAATATTTTAACTGTAATTAATGATACGGCATTTATACTAAAAACTTAAAATAAGTGAAATACATAGGCAATTATTCACATAGGTAATGAAATTAAGGATTAAAATTACGATTCATGAGATGTATATAGCTGCAACATTCCGCTGACAATTTTTTACAGTTGTGGATCAAGTTTTCAAGTGGAAATTATCAGCAGTGACTTCAACAAAAATTGGTAGATCGTTGAAATATTTATAGGTGCTAGATTGTATATTTATCCATTCTGGGAGGAGGGTGGCTTCAGAATTTTAAACAAATGATTTATCTGCAATAAACAAATTCACCTCAAATATCGACGAACATAACATAAGTTTACCAGTATTTAAGAGATATCTGAATGATCTTTTTATATATCATATTTTAGAAAGTTCTATGCCAACTCAAAATCAACTCAATTCAACGCCTCTTTGAAAAGTCATTAAAAGCTACGAAAATTTAAAAAAAAAACAGCCCATAACCCATAACCTAACGTAATCTATTTAAACATTTTTTAAATATATTTTTTACATCACAAAGGGGGTTCTGAGTTAATTTCATTCCGAGTTGTCCAGTCACCATTTTAGAAGTTTCGCTCAGGAGGAATGGCGCATATTTTTTTGTTCTTCTTAGTGTTTACTTGTAAAATATTTATTATGAACCATTATTATTTTAATGGCATCTTCAATTTAAAAATTGTTTTTTTTTTTTTTTTTCTCTGTTCTCATTTTTTGTATTTATTATAAACATTTAAATGCAACTTCATATCTACCATTTTTTTGTTTTTCATTATTTGTTGTTATCAAGTTTAATTTGTAGAACTCCATTTTATTTTTTTTTATTTCTTTTATATATTTAATAATATTATTATTCAATTTATAAAAACAGTTTTTGTATAAACAAGTTTTGCTAGGTAATTATTATTACACGTGACAGCTGTTTCGCCTTCTGAAGTTTGATAATGCCTTCAGAAGGCGAAACAGCTGTCACGTGTAATAATAATAGCAGAACTTGTTTATACATGAACTGTTTGTTATAAATTGAATAATAATATTATTGAATATATAAAAGAAATAAATAAAAAAAATAAATAAAAACCATGTTTTTGATTGATTTTTTTTTAAGCTTTTTGTTACCTAAATATTAAAAGATCTTGTTGTTTCTGTATCATGCAGTAAATCGTCTACATTACATGCTTATGTAAAAGCCTATCAGAGCGTTTATAAGTAATACATAATTAATATATCGCTTCCCGGAGGGGAAGGGGGGTGGCTAGTGAATTTCAGAAGTTGCGATTTGAATACAATATAGCTAATAGCTAGGTATTGATCCTTGGGACTCGGAGTGGAGGAGTCAGTGTGGATCTTAGGCTTAAAAGTTTGGAGACCCCTGATCTAGGAAAACTGTTGGAATACGTTCAATAATACTTGTTGCATTGTACAACATCGTGCCCAAATTAAATATGTAACATCTCAACAATTGGCTTACTATAAAACAATTACATCCGAATGAAGCAGGCCGCCCATTTGTACGGAGTACTGAATGGCCCGTCATTAGTACACTTTCGTTTCCTCCGACGATGTTTATTTGCAAATACGACAATTAAGCTTATCTCGCGCCAAATAGACACATTGTTCAAACGGCGGAAAAGAGCTACGCCACTTATGAAATGTATTATATGGCTCGAGCTACTCCAGCGTGACAAGTAAACCCCAAAAGTAGAGCGTAGAATTGTATATTTTGGCTGAATCTTCAGGGTGATGCAACAAGCTAATAGCAGCTAGCTCACATATTATTTAAAATGAAGATTTTAGAGAAGATAGAAGAGTGTTGCCCGAGACAATAATAATTGTTATGTGTGTGTTTCCCTAATTAAAAATTGCCGTTTTAATTTTCACTAATTTCTTTACATTCACGTCTTGCGAAAATAGACATCTTAAGGCTAAACTTGAAATAATTTTTAATCAGCTCGATCAAAAATTGTGTTAATTTAATTATTTTAGGAAAAAACCCTTTTTGCAAGTCATACTGTAATATAATATAAAAATTAATTGTTTGTTTGCGCCCGAAACACGCAATATGAATATGAATATATCGTTTCGTTCATGTGAAGTCCCAAACCACTCAATAAATGTTTACAAATACCGTATGAATTAGGTGATTCATTCCAATATTGTACTAGCGTGCCTTTCTTGGAAAAACTGAGGTTTTATACGGACAAAACTATTTATTCATATTCGTATTGCGTATTTACGGGCGCAAACAAACAATTCAATGGTCCCAAAGAACAATGTCGGATGTGCGATTTTATAGATTTGCAAGGGGGCTTTTAAAAGTTACATTTCTGCATCCGTACTGTTTCTGAAATCAAGAAATATAGCGTAAAAGAAATGAATATATATGTTTTTCACTACATTTCATTGAAAATTCTAAAAATAGAGACTTTAAAATCATCAAAGGAAGTTCCAACATGACGATTTTCAATTTTTACCAGACATTGTTCTTCGGAAGAGTCGAATTCATCTTTACATTATTTTACAGCAAGACATGAAAAGGGTTTTTGAGCAGATTATGAAATATTTTAAGTTCACCCTAGTTTCGCCTTTGTAAATATACCATAAAGTTTAAACCTGTTTACGTATGATTACCGCAAACCCTGCAAAAACCATGGGATGTTATAATTGTAGAATTTGTGAAGCTGAAAATATGTATAGAATATTTGTCTCAGATTCATTGCCTGTCAAAAACAAACAATGTCATTCTTCTTTCAAGCATTATTATGTTTTTTGTTAACATACAATTAGAGACCAGAAATGCCTTTCGAATGAACACTCTTAGTAAACCTTAGAAACTATTAGTGACACAGATTTAGATCTGCCAATTTTTGACAGGTTTAGATTTTGATTTAGTTCTCTCAAACACCTAAACAAAAGAAATACACATTTCTCATAAAAAAGTATAAATTAATACAATAATATTGATTCTTCACAGCTTGTCTGATATGGTTTGTAATTATCAGTAACATTTTTGAAAATTAAAAGTTTATTGAATTTGAATAATTTTACACATTACAAATTTTTAAAAAAAAATCAAATCACGCTTGCACCGAAAACAGAAATCAGTACTTTTAATAAGGTTTTAAAATCCTAAAAAAGAGAAAAATCAGAAATCCTTGAAATTTTTGGTTTTATCATTTTTAATATAATTACGATCGTGAGCGAATCAAAATAGTACTTGAGTGGTACTTTTGGACATTTGTTAAATGCCGGGTTCACTCATATTATGTGGTTTCAATTTCCAAATAAATAGAATCAATGCATTCCATTCACAGGTGTAGCCAGAAGCGATGTTAGTAACCAAAGGCGATGATAGTAATGGCGAAGTATTAACCTGTAATCTGTCATAAATTGTAAAACATTCATTATATATGCAAGTTGTAATTGTGCATGCGATAATGCGTGTATTTTTCAGTCATGTAAAGTTCTTACAAGTACAAAATCATTTGGTTTACCAGTCCGTCATAATCGACAGTCAATATTTTTCACACTTTAAGGCTTAACTAACAACATTGAATGGAAGCACAGACTCACAAATAATTGTTGATTACAGCAAGATAAGAATTGCTAAAGTGCATAAAACAATGCGTTTCTACTGAACTCTATCCTTGTATCCATCATTAGTAATCCACGTTGGGAGGTGGTATAATGCTACCAGATAAAAAAACACAATAGAAAATACAACGTGTTCATTTCGTTGAATAAACTTTGCATGATTAATTTGTTTATCTCAATCAGTAGTTAGAACAATGCTAAATTGTTGGGCAATTCGGTGGCTAAGTATTTTCATCCGGTTATGACACCGCGCGGCAATATCGTAAATTGTTTGACACAAATATCTGAATCTGTTCATACACGTTTAGCGAATTTATCGCAGACTTGCAACATTTTGAAACTGGATCTTCGTGCATCACCTCATCATGTTTAAACTTATTTCTGATAGACGTTCTTGCAAAACTTGTATGGGTATTACTTAACTGACTCGGGGAATGAACCTACCGTTAAGTACATGGTTCAGGCAAAACATAACTCAAACAAATATATACTAGTATATCCGAATACCCCCAGAAGAAATGAATCTTGTTGCTTTGAAATTTATTAAGGGTGGCCACATTTTAGTACATAACTGATATATTAATAATATCTATCGTTTTTAATGCCTTGTTTTGATGTAGCAACCAAACTGCTGTGCGAAGTCTAAACTTTTTTCGTTCAATTTATCACGGCGTGTGTGGAATATTACACAATTACAACATAGTTTTTTTGCTATCCGAGAGGCTGGCTTTTATAAATACTATACAGTATTATATTAATCTAGTTTAGTTGAATAGTATGGGCCTTTAGGTAGATAATCAGTCTTTTGAGCAAATGGCCAGTTAAAACGTATAAAGAAAAGCTCATAACTCATGTTGAATCACTATTTTTCATAAAATGGGTTAATCACAATTTCATAACTGAAATGTCAAAACTTTTTTTTTTAAGTAATAAGAAATATCAATTACCGTTTCAATTTTGAGCCACGGAAGCCACTACCTGAACTAAGAAATAATAGCGAGATGAAAGGAAAGTGTGTTGGACAAAACATAGCCTCATTAAATCACCATCTTCGCAACATATTGCATAAGCTATTCTACAAGTAAAATAGTAACTTGTAAACGCAACATAAAAAGGGAATACTTAACTTCTCTGATATTAATTTAAAGCTTTGTGTTTGGGAAGACCTTGTTGATGAATGTGCTACTGAATAGTAAAATGGGACACTTAGGGATTGGCGTTTGCACGGCGCATCTTTGTTCCGCATACAAACCGGTTCAATGAAATGTCCCATCGTGCTTGTGTTATAACTAACCTTTCTGTGACTTACCGATTTATATGGTATTATTTATATGCTACGGTATCTTGAAAAAGAGAGCATTTGGTTAATTGTCTCATTTAGAGATGAAAAATAATGTAAATCTAAATCTCTATCTCTTTTTGCCTCAATAGTTAGTTCTCCAAGTGGTTCTGCGAGTTCATAGAAACGTTCAACACAATACTTGTGTGATGTTTATCGAACATCTTTGAATCAATCAAAAAGTTTCCACAAAAGGAAAACATAGAAGTAAAATTACAATGTGAAAACTTTATTTTAATGAAAACAAATAACTTTGTGTACACCACTATTTAATTAACAATATCAACATGTTTTGAAAACTATGTTTTCTTCGTCAGGATAATAATATTAATAATGCCACAAAGTGAATTTGCGTATTTTTAAGAAATGAAAACTTTATCTTTAAGCAATTTTTTCCTTATTTTGAAAGTGTTCATCGAACACTTCAGCTTTCAAAAATTATCGGTTATCAAAATTTGTTGCATAATTAACAAGTTCACTGAATCACACGCACAATACATTCAATTTTACTGACTACCCCCAATAGATTGTCTATTTTTTAAAGATAAAGGATGAAATAAAATGTAATATGCCGAAATCTGACGTGTTCGGCTTAAAAATTGCCCAACCTTTTGATTTAGTGTTAAAAATCTTTCATATAGTAATAATTATTTCTAATTTTAATTAAGAAAATCTGAAATGTCTGATATATTGTTTTATAATAATGCAATAAACATAAATAATAATCCGAATACGTATTATTAAAATTTATATACAAAAACTCATCATTAAAATTCCACATTCTACCAATAAAAGTTATTTAGGCCGTTGATAGCGCGATAGTGAAATATGTTTTCCCATTTCTTAATCCTTTCAGACTAATAAAGTATCAAAAAAAAATTAATTATGTGTGTTTATTGACGGTTTTTTACACGAGCTTTGATAACATGGATGTAGCTACGTTTGAAACCGTTATTAATAATTTTGTTTTTATTCTTTGATACCAGCAGTGAGTAAGATTTTGACATGAAAATACTTGTATTTTCGAATATGATTATACTTTGAGGAAATCTGGTCAATTGTTTAAGGTGTTCATCGACTATCTTAAATGCCAGTGTTCTTTTTAGACGATGTTTTCAATGTAAACAAAAGTTATTCTTTATCTAAAACTCCCAAAGAGAAACCAATTCGAAATTTCAGGTGGTGCAAAAGATTTTTTTATGAAATGACGATGCATGGTTTATTATTAATCTGACTATGACAACCCGAGAGCGTTTTTTTTAGATCTCAAGAGATCAAAAAAGTTTCTGTTTATATTTTTGATGATCGATTAATCGTACGAATTGCAATTAAACAAGGTTTAATCGAAAGGAGATCATATTGAGGATTGAATTCTGGCAAAAAAAAATTATTCCTAAATTTTGTCACAATTGTATATAAAAATTGATGTTCGTTTGTTTGTTCCTTACGCGCTCCTAAACCATTCATTCGATGATTTGATGTGCGTATGCTCGCGATGGTCTCTATGTATAATAATGAGCCCTGGCGTAATAAAATCATTTCCTATACTTTTTATCCGATTACGATGAAACTTTGGTGAGTTGAGGTGTGCACGTCCGCAAGGTTTCTGTATACACTATTGAGGTTTGCCTTTATGAAATTTCGCTCTCGAACCCTCGAAGGAGGGTTCGTGGGACGGATGGAAGCCGAAAATGGAGGGAGAAAGGCGAGGAAGGTGAAGGGGAAACGTTGGAGGGGAAGAAGAGGCAGAAGGGGAACGGGGACATGGAAAGGGCACGCAGAGAGAGAAACAATATCTTTATTTAAGTGGTATTGCAACGCTTGCCGGGAACTCGATATTGGTCGATAAAATAAGGATTAGCACCAAAAATATTATGAATAGTAATAATTTGGTACTCTAGCTCAAGGTTTCCATTGAATCTTCTACATTGAATTTTGGAGGGGTGCTCACCACAAACAGATGGTTTTAGAAAATGACTCTAGACCTTTAATGTCCGGGCATACATTGTTAGCTGGCAGTATGCGAGTGCGTACATATTGTCAGTTATTTATTTCACTCTATATAAAGTTTAAATTTAGATTTTTTTATTATATTTAATTAAAATTAGATTTGATAGTTTTATTATCAAGTTCTGCAAGTACTTGCAGAACAAATTACTATATTGGTTTACATTGATGATAAGTTTAGAATAAGAAAAAAAAATTTAATGATCCGTAACTGTATGTAAATAGGTTAATAATAGTATTTTCTGAACACCTCACTAAGCGAACCTGTGCTGAGGTGTTCCCATATTTGGGATTAAGTGCTATTCTGTCGACATAAGTCGAAACACCGTATCCTCCTCAATACATATACCATGAAACATTATTACTTCAATGGCATCACGTCTCATCTCCGCCACTCGATGTAGCTGAAATAAAAATGTAATCATGCAAAAGAAGAAGAGCTAATAGAAACTTAAAATAACATTTTATGATGAGATGGTATGACTTAACCAAAACAACCGAGCTGCAGTCGTCCGGCAGTCCCGCCGAGGATAACCGGAGCCGTCAGTCAAGTCGCGTACGAGACTCGGCATGTATATGAATACAGAATTCTTTCATTCTTTATCTAACATCCTATTTTCAACTATAATACTCATTAATAATATTTCGTCCAACATTCGTTCCGATAGCCACATATCCTGAGAACAGCGAGCAGAGAAGAAGTACAATATGAATTGCTGGTCACCTTCACCCGATTTAGTCTCATCGCGTATTTACTGACATTCACCATAGATATTTTATTACGTTTGTTTTGTATTCAATGCTTTATTCATAAATACCGATTCTATCTACAATATCTGTTTACAGGAGGTACCTACTTGCCTTTCCATTATTAAAATTTGAAATACCCATGAGAATTTATAGAAATCGATGAAAAATCTTTAAAGCTTAAATTTGCGTTCGGATTCGAGCAATTTTTTTTTATAAACGCACAAAGCGAGACCCAAGTGGGACAAGTGTTATGATTAGCTTTTCCTAATTTCGACACTCTTGTCTTCTAAATGTTAATAATTAATTATTGATCAAATGAAAAATATGGAACAAAAACAGCCTCCTCTCACGATGGAAATGATTTTATGACCTGAAAATAGTTTCATTGACCTCTAAAATCTCGACAGAGTAAACTGTATAAATATCATGACGAGATTTTTCTCTGCATCCTACGCATACCTGTCTGTATATTTTAGATAAAGTCTTGTCACATAAAATTTACAGTACCTACCTAAGTTCATAACCATCACCCTTTAAACCATTGCTCGGTTTTTGATAAATATTTACAGTTTTTCTAACGCTGTGGTCCTTAAACTGATTATTCATTATTAATCTCCATAAAACGCAGATGAGCCTTTCCCAATAATGAATAATTAAGAAGACAAAACGAAAAACTATTGTGTACCAAATCAATAATTGTGACTAGTTACTAAAATAAAATAGTCGGGCCTTTCCATTAATGATCAAGAATTTATTAACTTACTTGATATGCAGGAACGGCTTTGTGTTGTGTGTGGATATATACGAACGTGCATTGTGTTGTGTCTGGATGAAGCTAAAGAAACACGCTTACTTAGTAACTGAAAGTGAGTAATAATAATTGGATTTTACAGCGAAATTTAATGCTCTTCTTTATATTTTTATACTGATACATATCTTCTTTTATTTTCATGGAACTATTTTTATTTTCATTTTCACCATGGAACCAATCAATTCAACGGTACAGTCAAATACGATGAATCGCACGATTGCCTTGGTCAAGTAATTGGTGAATACTCTTCAATCAATATAAATCACTGCATTTGTGTTAAGTTTATGAAATTATATTATAATTGCTAGATTTTAAATATACAAGTATAACATGGATCAAATGCAAGCCCCAAATGGCTTTAAAACTGTTCTAAAATAACCTCTTATTCGTTAATTCTAAAATAACCTCTAGTTCCTACCACTTTCCAGGGTTTGTAGGGAGGACCTAAAATATTTTTTGTTTCCGAGAATTTAAAGATTCCTTTCGAGATTGTAAAAAAACTTCTCTCGAGATACCCACAAACGTATTGTTTACGTTTCTATCTCTTTCGCGAATTTCAAGGGAAATATTTGTTTTTGTCTGTATTCCTTCTAACTTATTTCCAAACACATCCGATTCGGCAAATCTACTACGCAGTAACTTTACGAAAGTCATCCGAAAAATTTTGCATTCCCAATTTACACTGTATTTTTAAGTCTCGCGGTGTATAAACACGTTGAATATATGGAAAATTTAATCATTATTACAGTGGTGTACAAAAATTCACTAAAACATGATGAAAAATCATCTTTGGAGATGCTGCGTGGAGGGTATTTTAAAGGAAAAGAAGGAGAGAAAGTTCTGGAAATGATAAGGTATGAGAAGTGGGTAGGAATCTGGGATCAGTGGGTCGTGGACTGACGGACGCATGAATCCATCCCTCCCACTGCGGTGCAAGGCGATGTTCCAAAACAGTTCTGCCTGAGAGGTCACAAGGTTTCCCTCAACCAGTCTCTCCCGAGCCGGCCCACCACGCAGTTGGTGGGCAGTCACATCCGCCGCCAAGACTGGGACAAACCTCACCCCATGAACCCGGACACCCAAGCTAAGTCCCCAAACGTAACGTACCACTTGGAGTGACCTATGGCCGAGGTGTTGGTAATCCAATAAATGGGCGGTACCCATACCCGCCTCCCAAATTGTAAACTTAATTGTAAATGTAATTGTAACTGCCCGTGTCTTATAAAGCTAGCAGAGGGATTAAATAATATGAAAATGTATATGAGTGTGTCAAAACTCACGATATCGCTCGTCATACAACCGAATACAATTTTGTTCAGTTCGCCTCCCAAATTGAATTTTATTTTTTTTATTTTACTATGTCTGGGAGATGTACATTTTAGAAATATAAACATTAAGTAAAATATGGATTTATGATGGAAACTAATTAGTAATATGTAAACAAACACCTAAGAATTATGATCTTAACACAAACACAAAATTACATTTTTCCAAGTAAAATCTACTAACTCCTTCAAACACTGCAAGCTTATTTTGTGGCACCATTTTTATTCAAAATTAATAGATTACTTTGTTTTAACCACGTTTATTAGAATCTAGTAAGTCGTCAGCGGTACCTTATTGAAGCATTTCGAAGCCGGAAATTTTCCTTAAATTTCTTTCAATGGTCTCAGAAATGAAAGAGGACTAACGAAGAAAAATAATGAAAGATGTCGTGAACATGTCGGTTACATCTATTCTACGTAAACATCTGTATATCATGTATTTTATAATTGCTGACATATAATGCTGACAATATAATGCTGACAAGCTACTTGCAGTAGCTTAGCGGGTACAAATACCCATTGTATGTAATTTTTATTCAATAAATAAATAAAAATAAATACATATGCCGTAAGGTCATTAGGATAAGATTATAACCAAATAGAAAAGAACCCAAAACGTCCTGACTCAAAATACAATGCAAAGACTATTAGGCTAGGGGATAATCATTTATTAACGTGCCTTTACTGAATCCATAAGACTTTTCACATTATTGAATAAGAAAATGTTTTCGAAGCTTGCATACATGTAGACAGATTTTTTACAGAACATTCACATGCATTATCGAAGAAAGTAATCACTTTGTGGCTTGACATTAGGTAAATGAAAATTTACTTTGCTTTCAAATCGCTTTATCGTAATTTACACTACGTTACGTTACTTAACACATTTGTGTTAAGTAACTTCCTGAAGAAGGTTAGTTATTACCAAAACTAATAGATACAAAGTAATAGTAGACACAATGTAGGCAAAATAAAACTTGTGAGTTTTATTTAGCAGGAAACAAGAATGGGTGTCCCAGAAATTGAATACGAAGATCGTGTTTAGTACATGATGACTACAATGGTAACGCATTTTTTGACATTAAACCTACAATCGTTATTTACTTATTTATTTTATTTATTTTCATGTTTACGGTACAACATGTGCCATTAACATAATTAAATTAACATATGAGTAGTACAACAATAAATAATTTAACAGTAAAGGAATAATAATTTAGCAGTAATGTAAAAAGTAAAAAGTCAAAGGTAAAAAGTGTAAAGTAAAAATATTAAGCAAAAAGGTAAGAAATAAATAAGATGAAGGTGAAATGCATAAACTATAAAATATGTAAAAAAAAGGGATTAAAAGTACATTTTCAATATAATATTTATTTTAAATATTGATACAAAAAGTACATAACATACAGGATTTTAACGGAAGTATTTGACTTATAATGAGTCCTGACATCATTTGAAGTAAAAAAAAATAAACAAAATTTTGGTCTCAACATTTAAAACAATTTTTTTTTACCAAAAACATAAAAAAATCAATGGGTTTTGGAAAGTTAAGGGTAGGGTGAAAGGTTTGGCGGTTATTCGGATATACTATTTTATTAAAATATACGTACAACCGTCAATATTCAATCACAAATATTAACTTTTTTAGTTAAAAACACATCAGAATCCAATTTAAATCTCATGCAATTATAAGTCGCCACAAAAATGCCTGTATTAAATTTGCGAAAATTGACAATTTCGTGAAATTAGATAATTCCTTACTTCATTCCAAATGCCAAGAAAATAGTCAAACGAAACGAACGCAAATGTTAATTAGAAAATTCTTCGAAGCCTTCTGCAATGTTGTGAAGTGGAAACGCGCAAGAACGAACGAGTAAAAGTCATTAGTCAGCTTTTAAATTGTATCAATTTATTTACGAATTTACGCGTACATTTGAGAGCAGTCGTCGTTGACCTGGTTTAGATTTTTTTAAATATATTTGCTACCAATCGTGTAATTTAAAATTAATCATTTAATAATGTTTTAATGTACGAGTTTACCCATGTCATGTCTGTTTCAATGTGTAAATTATGACTTCAAGGCTGCACACATCTCCTTTTTTTAGGTTAATGTACCTATAGTATTTGACTGGGTAATTTTTGTAGCCCGGAAGGCTGAATGCTTGGCTAACAATTTACCGGGTTAAGTTCAACTCTCAAGCAGTACCTAAATAAGAAACGTTTTCTGAAAAGATATAAAAGTACCGATTTAATATATATTTTTTGTCATTATGATTTTAAGCAATATACCTATCTTTGATCAATGTTAAATTAACGTTTTTCTTCAAGAACCCATTCCTATCGAATGCTGACTGTCATCGGGCGGCCTTTTCTCTATAGACTGCAGCCATAAACAACTTATAGGAGCTGCACTCTTACCAGCACGTAAGTTTCTAAACCATGATATTCGGCATTTTTCTTTGACGCGTCTTCCACCAATCTTTTTTTTTACAATAACTCCACACTGGAAGCCCCGAGGAAAACAATTTCCCTCAAGGCCTATGTCATCTGAGATGCTGTGTGGAGGGTCTTTTTGAGGAGAGGAAGGAATGAACATTGGTCTTGAAGAGAACCATGTCGTAGGAAGAAGGAAACACAGACACAGGCAAATCGTTCCTCAGTCGACCTGTTGAATTCAAGAACGAGTCGAGGAAGTGACCCGTTTTCATGTGACAAATGTCAACATGCTGGGCGCGCGTTTGGCGTGTTTCCCGATTATGCACCGGTGTCGAAAGGATCAATAATGCCAGTTCATCGGAACATCTTCCATTGAAATATTCCATTGAAAGAACGAGGATAGTATTCCTACCCGAAGCCTGTGCTCTAAATATTGTAATCCGTTTGTTAAGATGGGAGAATCTATCAAACAAGCCGCCCATTTCTGCACAGAGTCGAGGGTATTTTCCAGCTATTCTCCAGACCAGAGGTGGCTTCTGTTGATATTCAATTAGATCCAGATCTTCTTCTGGATCTAACTGAACTTAGTTACATACACTTAGTTTTACTTTATCGTTTATGGAAGTGATAACATCTCTTACACAAAATACCAAACGTATCCTCTTTGGAAACCATTATCACACAGCATTAAACTCATATCTTGCAAGATCTGTCTTAATATGACTGTTGATTTCGCAAAGGTATTTGTCAATAGTCAATAATAGTTAATTAATTAAAATTATAATAGATTCGTACGCTACACGTTTCTTTTCAATGATCGACAATTAACTTAATAGCACACGGTTAATTAATCACCGAAAACTCAATAGCCTATAAAAATGTTTGAAAAAATGAATCCGCTTATTATTACGTCAAAAGCCATGGGAATGGAATTTAGTTTCGCTCGTACGCTCGTAACTTAAGGCGTAAGGTTACACGTTTAAATGCCCCATCACCTCTCTAAACACATTTCTAGAAGAGTGAAAGTAGTCATCATGAGTCTGGCTGCAGATCAAAATGAAATCCAATGATAAATACATGTCTGATAGATGTGTCATATCACAGGTCAAAAATTAATGCTTCCGATACCCACGAGGTACGTAATATTATTCTACAACGACGTCAGTGGTGGAGTTGTAAGCTCATTTCTTCTAATCCAAAGGTTGTAGCTTCGTAATCCGGCAGATGAAACAAATATAAGGGGTACAAAAAAGTGTGTTTCTCTGATGTTTCATGAACATGTTATGTGAATATGTTTCTATCATTTATACTTATAATTCTGTTATCATTTGATATATATGTACAACTTTTAATGGATACCAATGTATTGATATTTTTTATTTTTTATGTAAATTTTAGTTTTACACAATTTTTTGGTTTATATAATTTTTGGTTTCATAATCCTTTATTATAAATTTTATTATTTCTAATTTTTCATTATGCTGCTCACAAGGAGGAAATCCATTATTGGTTTTATTTTGGCTATACAAACATATACAAACTAAAAAAATGTAAACTGTCAATTTCCCGAAAATAAATAAATATTCATTTATTTTATATTAACTTTTTCAATTTTGACATTGTTCTTTTGCACCTCATTTCAGAGTGGAATATACTTACTCTAAGCATTGTTTTAATGGGAATCATCATTCAGAACCAAAACGAAACTTATTAAGAAATTTAATGAAAACAAATAACTTTGTGTACACCACTAAATAATTAACATCATCTACATTTTTCAAAAACTATGTTTTCTTCGTCAGGATAATAAGTTAATATAAAAATAACAAAAGACAAACAAGTTTAGACAAATAAGAACATAGACAAAATATTAGAAAGGAGAGGTGATTAATATGTGTAAATATTTTACAAAATAAAAATTAAATAAATAAAAAAAAAATTAATTAAAATATCATAAAACACAATTATAAAAAATGAAATATAGAAATTATTTTAGGGTATGTATGTTTTTTATGATATTTTAAGTTATTGATCACCTCTCCTTTCTAATATTTTGTCTATGTTATTTTTTGTCTTTACTTGTTTATCTTTTGTTATTTTTGGTGACCGGACAACTCGGAAATAAACCAACTCAGAACCATCTCAGATAGGTCATTTAGAGTGATAAAAAAATATATATACAAAATTGGTTAAATAGGTTACGTTAGGTTAGGGTTATCGGCTAATTTAAAATTATTTTTTTCATTGCTTTTAATAACTTTCCAAGGAGGTGTCGAGTTGACTTTATTCTTAGTTGGCATGGAACCGTTATTTTTATATTAACTTATTATCCTGACGAAGAAAACATAGTTTTTAAAACATGTCGATAATGTTAATTATTTTTTGGTGTACACAAAGGTACTTGTTTTCATTAAATTAATAATGATACCACAAAGTGGATTTGCGAAGTTTGAAGAACTTAATAAGAAAACTTAAGGCGGCACTATCCGAATTTCTACCGATTTCTTGCGTATCTCCCTCGAACGTTTGACGTTTTCAAGCTCTAAAAAAAAATATATGTTATTTTTGAAAATAATATCTATACAATCCTCACGCCGAAACGCAAATTATATAAAATTCCCTCGATAGAAATAAATTGCAAAGTATGCTCCAAAAATTTTTATTTCCAAGCCTGTTTCTGTTATTTTACAAGTTATATGTATGAAAAAATTCACATTGTTTTTTTTAATGTTGTTATAGACAACCCCCACGAGATTTTGGCTCTATTCTAAACGAGTCGTGTTTTATTAAACATTTTCAAATTTTTTGCTTCAATTTTATCGATTTAAATATTAGCGCGCTCTCTCCGACATTAGTAATTACATATCTCTCCATCTTCTTCTTTTCGAGAGCGGATACGGGACCTTAAAATGTTCTTTCCATTCTCCAACCTTCTTTTAGTTACAAAATATTTCCCAATCGGGATTTTTTTTTGTTTATAACCGCCAAATGTGTCTGTTCGTTAAATAACAGATTTTGCTCTATTTCACCGGCTTTATTAAATTGTAGTGTTATCTTCGTTTAGTAATAATAGTAAAAAAATAGTGTGCAGTTCACAGGCGGTTGAAGTGAAACCTTCAGAAAACTAAAGTGGACAAGAGTTGGGAGGCTGCGAAGCACCGCACAAATATGAGACTGATTATTCTCATTCTCTCGCAGGCAAAATTCTATGGATGTATGTGTTTTTTCTCTTTTTAGTGTCGCTTTTTCGTTTCAAATTACAACGGTGCTAAAGAAATTTTCACTTCAAAAACAATGTCATTTGTTAATTGATCAAGTTAATTGATCAAATTGAATATTTTACAATAGTTGTTACGCTGAAATTTATATTTCAGAAAAAAAAATCTTGGTAATTTGGCTGCTTTTGGATGTTTTGTTAAAGGGGAGGGTGTCAAATCACGTAGTCGCTGTAGGTATTTTTGATACTAACCTGCCACCTGCGGCTAACAAGAGGAGATGAGGGTGCTGTTAACACCACGGATTTACGAAATAAAAATATACTTGATTTATGAAAATTAAATTTAGTTTCTACTTCAATGGATACAGCTTAACATACTAAAAATTATATTGTGGAATGGCGCAGATAGTTCATAGATCTTTTTTGACGGCTCAGTTTTCTAATAGTATTTTGACAAAAAAGATTTACTATTTTCAAATTTTTTTGCGGGGTGCATTGCAATAATTGAATCTCTCATATATAGAATAAAAAATAATTTTAAACACTCCCTTGAGAGAAAACAAGGGAGTGAAGTGGAAATGAGAGAGTCAGAGAAAAGACTCTCTCATTTTCCTCTAAAAACTTAAATCCAATCCTCTTCTTCATCCTGATGATCACTTTGTATGCGTGCTGATATGCATGCTTACTTGAGTGCTGATGGCTTCCATTCAATAGATAGATCCCGCAGTATTGGGGCAGAGTATTGGAACATTGTTAGTCAATCAAAGGGTGCCTGCTACTCCTCAATAGGAAGAACTATTCCATCAAAACCTTGGTTTCAACCATTTTTCCAAAAAAGAATATTCCTCACCTATTCGAATGAGAATCGGACTTTGTTCCATTCCTTCCCACCTTTTTAAAATGCACGTCCTTGACTCCTCAGATTGTACATTCTGTGGTCTAGATGTGGAAACTTTAGATCACATATTTTTTGGTTGTCCCTCTCTAAAAAAAATATCTTTTCTTCTATCAAACGTTAGCTAAAATGCCTCCTCTCCATTCAACATCTCATTTCTTCTAAGTCTGAACTCGACTCAAATCTTCCATATAATTCTGAAATTTGCACATTTAAATAAAATTAATATTTAAATTCACCTTTCCTCTCCCTGAAATTTTAATTGTTATTTCTTGAAGGGCTAAAGCCAGAAATAATTGATAAAAAAAATATTGTTTCTTCTTAATTTGACATTAAGATGTGTCATTGTTTGTAAATTATTATTTTCTTTTTGTTTTGAAGAGTTTTAAATTTAAATTTTCAATTTTCTGCTACCGGTGTAGACACATCTGTGTCATTCGCTAGCAAACTTAAAACTTACTTAAAAATTCTATACAAGTATAAAAATGAATTAGATTTCATTAGGTGGGGGTAGTGGGAGGGTTAATTTTGGGGAAAGGATTATTTTCTTTATTTGGCTTCCAAAACCATTATTTCAATTTTTTTTGTAAAAAAAATGGCATTATGTTTGGTGAGAACAAAAATATATTATTTACAAGTGATACAGTTGATAAACTATGTGTATCACAGAGTTATCTAATAAAATGGTTGATTTTATACGAAATGGGGCAGAGGTCACGAAAACAAAATAAATTTGAATTTATTATAATTTATTATATGAATTTATTATTTTACCCGCAGCTTTGCTCGCATGGTATTAGGGGATATTACTGTAGCGCTTGCACTTATCAATTATCCCCCCACCCCCTCCCGTATTCCATATATACGTTCCCGGTACATTCAGTTTTCAAACAGTTCGCGTGCCACCTAAATTTCATAATGCAAAAGCTCAAAGAAAAAAAAATTATCCAATTTGGTGCAGTCGTTCAGAATTTATGCGCTCACAAATATTTCCGAGATTTATTTTTATTTAAATATGTGGAAGTTTGTAAATATAATAAAAAATAGCACTTTTTATTATACAATCGTTACGAATTATATTTTTAATGTAGGAACTCTAATCTGACATTTATTCCAAAACATAAGCTGATCCAAAAAAACAAAACATATTCTAATATTTGAATTTTCTGGAGCAGCAGCCGACCAATAGGTAGGGGGCTGAGTACCTACCAACATAGAGCCCACAAATATATCAACATCGTTTCCATGGCAACGATTTGTTTTCTGACGTTAGCAATAACTCGCTTTTGTTAGCGTCAGAAAACGTATAACAAATATAATATATTAATATTTATAATTTCATAACGCCAGAGCTCACCAGTATATGCAACCTATAGTCCTCGCATATAATTTAGCTTTCTATTGGTAAAAGAATTTTTAAAATCGTTTTATTGTTTTATGCGTGAAAGCGTAACAAACAAACTCGAGCAGTTTCGCATTTATAATAAAGTATGGAAGTATGGATGGATGGATAACATAGGTTAGTGCTTACGCCTACGAGCTCAGACAATATACACACAAAGGAGTAATGACGACATGATAAAATAAAATCATCAATTTATTTATCAATTAATTCATCAGTCACATGATTTTCATCATGTGACGAACTTTACGCGGTGTTTCCATACGGAGAAAACCCATTGGTTTTCAGATAATAAACTCCCCTTGTGGATCTATCTACGGAGTATCCCATGTAGGCTTTATTGTTTAACCTGCACAAGCCGGTGACGAACGCCCACCAGGAGTTGCATTGTAGCGCCGGGAAGGCCTGGTTGCTCAAGATGCTCTCACTGTAGAGCTGAAAGGCTCGGTTGTGGCTGCAACTGGGGAGGAAGCAGAGAGGCTGGTAGTCACCGCTGTTGGGATAAAAATCTACGTGACCTATGGAAAAAAATTCTAATAAGAACAGAAAACCATAAACCATTAAACAAGACCCCGAAATGTGGTGTTGGAGAAAAATGCCTCTTGACGAGCTATACAACCAAAATACGCCGTCCACTGTCTGCCTGGAACATATCCGAAAATGTTTGATAATTTCGTGAGAAAATCACCTCAGGGGCGCTTCACAACAAAATTTTAACATTTAATATAAAATATAATAGTTCTACCAAATAAATCACTTGGACTGAGACTTTGATTTACTACGACAGTAGTAAAGTCAGTGGTTGAGATGACTGGGTCCCAGCAAGGCGTCGTACTATGGTGGTTGAAGTAGATTTTCAAATATTGTCAGGTTATTCGTAACCCGGGAAAGTTGGTCTTTCTTAAAAAAAATAATAAATAAACTTAAATAATAGTTATTTTTAATTTAATGAGAAAGTCCTCAATTTTTAATATTTAATTAATGAATACAATATTAGCGAGATTCAATCGAAAATCTGAAACCGAAAAATCAGAAAAAGATAAGATCACATCTGATGGGTCTCGAACCCAGGACCTATGACTTGCCGGGTCAGTGCTCTATCAACTTAGCTAATGTATCCCTACCATATTCGGTAATATTTAACTATATCATTCTTCGACCAAGAACTACCAAAATATTTAACTACTACATTTTCTTTATGCCTGTTTTTATTGGCTGCTATCTTTATATATTACTAGCTTTTCCCCGCGGCTTCGCTCGCATGGTATTACGGAAAATTACTGTAGCGGTTGAACTTATCAATTATACCCCCTCCTCCCCACCCCCACCCCCTCCCGAATTCCATACATTCATTCCCTTACATTCAGTTTTCAAACATCTCGCCTGCCACCTAAATTTCATAAAGCTATATCTCAAAGAAAAAAAGAATTATACAATTTTGTTCATTCGTTCGGAATTTATGCGCTTACAAACATTTCGGATGTTTATTTTTAATTAAATATTTGAAAGTTTGTGAATATAATAAAAAATTACAGTATTTATTCAGTTCATTTATTCAGTCTTTATAATCGTTACGAATTATATTTTTAATGTAGGAACTGACATTTATTCCAAAACAGAAGCTTGTCCAAAAAAATAAAACATATTCTAATATTTGAATTTTCTGAAGCAGTAGCAATCGTTTCCATGGAAACGATTTTTTTCTGACGTTAGCAAAAATTTGCTTTAGTTAGCGACAGAAAACGTACAACAAATATAATATATTAATATTTATAATTTCATTACGCCAGAGCTTACCATCATATACAAAATATAGTCTGCGCATATAATTTAGCTTTCTATTGGTGAATGAATTTTTAAAGTCTTTATATAGTGTTATGCGTGAAAAGGTCATAAACAAACTCGAGCAGTTTCGCATTTATAATATTAAGTATGGATATGGATTGCAAGTTCGAACCAAAACTAAATGCTATCTAGATAGTGTCTTGGAAAAATTAATAATTTTTTTTTTAAATTTAATATGACTTAAAACTATTCACATTTATGACCGAGTGGATATTTACACAATACTGCTATAATAAGACTTACAACTACGGCTTAAACTAGAGATTTAAAAATATCATACTTACAAACATTTTCAAATATATGTTTCACTTACCGTGAGGCGTAACGGTTCCCCATGCTCCCGTGTTGGTGTGAATGATGTCCACGAAGGTTGCGTCACCGCTGTTCAATCTTAACGTAGCATTATTGTTATAGAAACAGGGGCCAGCGGGGTCCAACCCAGATATACGACCGAGGAGGCCCCCAGTCAAGGCTTTGAATCTCTTTCCAGTGAATCCTGCAATATGAGCGCCCATACTAACGCCGATAACGTGGATGTTTTCAGGAAGCACGCCATCTAGAAAAAATGTTTAATATTATTTTCAGAGTGCAAACAACAAATTGTTTATTGATTGGAGATAATGATAAAATAGAAAACGTCATTAAAAGTGAACCTACTTTGTACAAGGATATTCAATTCAGTGCCCAGGGCATCACCGATGAACTGCAAAGCAGTCGATGAGTACAGGTACAAATTTCCAATCAATGCATATGAATCCAGATGCAGAACATTTTGTCCTCCCTTTGCCTTTAGGGCATTGATAATGGAGGTAACGCTCTGGTCTTCGGGGGTTGCGAGCCAGCCATGGCAGTGAATGGTTACAGGAAGCGTCTTATCAAAATTAGGATCTTGCAACAGCGCGTTGGCACCGCCTACTACCGAACGGCTTGTCTGAAATTCAAATCAATATCATAAATTTGTTCACACTATGCAGAATATTTAAAATTCTAACAAATCATGTAATAATTTTAATTTCTACTTACAATGTTTTTGATAGG
This sequence comes from Glyphotaelius pellucidus, assembly GCA_936435175.1. Classification (NCBI taxonomy): domain Eukaryota; kingdom Metazoa; phylum Arthropoda; class Insecta; order Trichoptera; family Limnephilidae; genus Glyphotaelius; species Glyphotaelius pellucidus. Next base: position 23,224,087 of record OW386537.1, read on the forward strand.
TAAACAATTATGATTTAAGATAACGAACGCATTGTTTAAATATATAGGTGACATTATGTAATTACGGTTGAATTTTGTGTGTAGAGGTATAGATTGACTTTTGTAACATTAGGCTCTGCAGAAGTGTTGACCATCTGCCCGTACGTAAGTCCTAGCCAGGATCGTATCGTGGTGCCTAGAAAAAACATAATCGCCTTATGATTAGCAAGGGTTAGATAGTTATAATACAAAAGGGAATATTCAGATTATCTTCCTGTAGCCACCAACAAAACTGTCTCGTGCATGGGTTACTTTGGTAAATTTGATATCGGTTAAAAATTACTACACATGAAAAATATAAAAATTATTTGTTTGTTACTATGACTTCGACAGCTCACAAATGGAGTTATGAAGATGTGATTCTTACGTAGGTTAAATTAAACGCATAAAAGATTCAACACTTATCCTTAATTCTTCCAAAAGATGCTCTAACAGAAATAGTGGTTACAACGGATCTCACAGAGTGACTATACTGATATTGTTTCAAATAAAATAAAAATACTAAAAATAAATTATTGCTAAAGACAAAAACATTAAGGGCTACTTACAATCAGAAAACAATGATGTAGTTAATAACTCCAACGGGTCCAAAGAGCTTACCAATCCAAAGGACATGGTCACCAAACAGCACAGGAATAATGCTGTCGTTCTCATCTTTAGATTGCTACAAAAGAATTTTTTTTGTTATTATTAAGTTGTTGATATAACTCTTTGGAGTAATAATTTACTGTTTCCAGAAATAAAAGTATGAGCAAAAGTAGAAGCTTGAGAAAGCCCTTCTCCTAGTAAAGGAAACAAACAGTTCAGTAATAGAAACACTGCAATGAAAATTATTACTTGGTGCAAGATGATAATCATATCTTGAACCTAGGTTTTCTTTTTTTAATATGAATACTTCTATTCTGGAGCCAGTGAGACTATGGCATCCCCATGGAAGCTCAAGGTAATGGGAAGGGGAAGGAGGTGGGGAAGAGGAAGGTGGGGAAGTACCTGACTATTCAGATCTGGTCACCAAATATGGCTAAGACCACTTCAAACAACGTTTCAATTCTGAATGGTGGTCTTACACCAGGGCGATACTGAGAATATTTTCAACTTTGAAACGTGCCGCAAATATACTTTACATTATTTTTAAATACATTTATTGTGAAATAACACAAATTATTTAAATGAAATTTATTTGCCCAAGCCGGGATTCGACCCAGCGACCTTCGAATTGCGTATCGAGACCCTTACCCCTAGACCACGCCTACCGTCATTTTATCAATATTCGTCCTTGGTTGTGAAACGACTTTAAAAAAACTGCTGACTTCGAATGAGTGACGGCCAAAAATAAACAAAACTGTTGGAAACTATAGTATGAACTATGTCCAAAGCAGGACGCCAAAGAGATCACGCCAAAGAGAGAGACGCCAAAGAAGATATTACACTTTTGTACAAAGGTCGCTGATTGCCAGGAATAAATTTCTAAAAGATTCTAATCAAATTCTTAGAAAGAATTAAAAGAAAGTACAGAGTTTTCATTTCAAAATTACGCACCTATTCACTAATTGCTCCAATCAAGAATGAATGGAAATCTAAAAATTCGCAGCTTTTTATGAGGAAGTGCTCTGTTTAATCATAAAAAATTAGAATAATTACCTCATTTCGTTTGTACGACAAAATTAGCAGGTGTTTTCATAACAATTATATATGGCGAATTTAAATTTCTGTTTCGTTTAAGTAATTTTAATTTCAAATTAGGACTAAGGAGCGTATGTATGAGATGTTACACAGTAATAGTTTCTCGGAGACGAATCATTTTTAATTCTAATAAGGGAATAGAGTTGTTACAGTGCAACTATTAGATACATTTGAAATTTTAGATTTTAGAAAGTGTTTAAATATTATCAGTTATCAAAAAACTAATGACCATCTGTTAAATTTATTCACATTTTAAATTACGTCCTATTGAAAACTTCGCGCAGCGTTCCTCTTAAGTAAGGTTAATTCTATTTATACAACTGTTATGATTTGAGATTTTCAAGGCTATTGTGATTTATTTTCGAGTTTTCATGCCGTGTCACGCTTCCTCCTTATTTGGTCAACGTTCCGAAAAATATTAAATTCCATCATCAGAGCTACAGGGGATTACACATCAGCCATAGTGATGGACACTATAATGCTGTCCGAAACGTTTGCTAAAGAAGGAGGTAGCGCAACACACATAAAACTCCAAAAAAAATCACGATATTCAAACATCAAATTTTATATTATTCTTGACATCTCACATACGAGAACGAAACGGCATTTATATTTGGGCATTTAATAAATTGTGACATTTTTATCGCTGACCTGGATAAAAGATCTAGGGGTTATTTAAGTTTTAGATCCAGAAGAAATTTTAAAGCGCTTACCAAAATTTTTGGTATAATGAAAATTATACATACCATGATTTTTTATACTTCCCTAATTTTTTAATAATTTTCAATAATTATTTTAAAATTTGATCATATTTATAAATATTTACACAACAGAATGATGGACTCTATAAATAGTGATAATTTTGTCAAGGACCCAACATCTAAATTTAATGAAAGTTTTTTTTTTATTAATCGAAACATTTATTTTGGTTACAATTTTATAACATAATATGTTTAGGAGAGGGGTGTCTCAAATGCTTAAAAGTCACGTTTAATAACCAATCTAACATATTTAAAAATGAGATCGTAATACTTAAAAAACTTGTTTGGTTTCCATGGCTTCATCAAAACCGCTTCAATAGCTTCCTCGAAATTCATAAAGTAAATACATTCAATGATTTGTAGTTTCATCGTACAATTCCACAAGCTTAATAACCGATTTAGGTAATAAAATTATCGTGTTTGCCCCAAAATATGTAATAAAGAACTCTTCAAAATATATTACTTCCCAGTAATACTAAACTTGTGTCCTTGATGTTTTCTAATGTAATAATTATTGATTTATTTATTTTTTTATCTTAAAAAAGGGACATTTTATAATATTACGATTTACAATGTTGTAACTTATAGTTTATACTGAACTTCCATTAGAAACATTTGCTTGTGGATGGAAGAAGAGTTTACATTACACATATATGTACAATTAATACAGTCACGTGTTTCACATATGTACAGTTAATACAGTTACATCACAATCATGACCCTTTAGGAAAAAGACATAAACATCCATGTATGTAGTAAGAAAAAACAAGTATAATTATTAAACTAAAATTAAGTATTTCATGTGGAAGTAGGGGAAGCAGTCTCCCCGTTGACGATTTATTTCAAAATAAATGGCACAACATGTGCCATTAACATAATATATCTAAACCAATAACATAACGAAAGTAACAATAAACATGTGAAGTTAAATCTAAAAACAAATGGTAAAAAATTGAGTTAAGGTAGTAAGTAGTAAGTAAGATGTATAAAATAAAAGTGTAAAGTAGAAGTATAAACTATAAAATATCAAGTATAATATAAAAAGTTAAAATAAGAAGTTAAAAGGCAGGAAATGATAAAGTAAAAAGTAATAGACTATGAAATATCTTTAAAAGAATAGATAGCACCAAAGTTATAAATGTAAAAAAGTATAATAAGCGAGTAAGAAATGCTCTTAGAAAAAATTGATTCTTAAAGTTATGTTCAAGAAAAAATATAGATATCCAACTCATTTACTTTACAAGGAATGCAATGTCATGAATGTAAAACAGTTATTTATTACACAAACGCTTTGTAGATTTTTTAATAATATTAATATGGCAGAAAGAACACAGCAAATTCGTACTACTAGAATTGGCTCTGGTCTGAACTTTGTTGCAATTCAAACTAAAACTTCTTTTGGCCAAAGAAATTATTTTTATCAGGCTCCGCTCATTTTTAACAGCCTTCCAGAAAATATCAAGTCATCTAATTCCTTGAGCACTTTTAAAAAGATTGTTAAATTATTTATGTTAGCCGAGGATTGCCAATTGATTTTTTCAACTTTGTCCTTTCTAAATTATTAGCTAAATGATTATGTTTATAGTAATAATAAGCCAAATTAGTATTAGCATTCTCCTGCCAAATTTAAAGCATATTATATTATATAACAAATATTTATTATTTACAACTTAATCGTTAAAACAAAAAAAAACTTTTATTTTTTACTTTAAAGCAGTCCTCAAAACTATGGTCACACTAAAAGTCTACATGTTTACATTAATGTACTACCTAGCGCCAGCAGTTTAGTAATAATCTCAACCTGTAAGAAATACAACAATATTGTTCTTTCAATATCTATATAATTTTGTGTTATTTTGTTAATTTGTAGAATTGTTAACGTCAACACAGGCTTGTCCTAGTTAGGTTGCAAATTGTTTTGTAAACATTTTTACGTGCAATGTAAAGAAACAATAAATAAATAAATAAATATTTAATATAACCTTGCCATCATCAGCAATCAGCACTAATATTAATTTATCCATTTCTGACCAGGAAGTATGTGTTGCAGTCTTTATGTGTATAGAAGGCACTTTTGACAATGTTTCTATCTCAATCTTTATAAAAAACTTTAAGGCTTTCGCCTACCCCCCCATGTTTGTCCAATTTAATAATTATCTATTTCCTGATAAAAAATTTTCAATGAGCTGCCAGATATTACTCCTTAAAGTAGATCTATTTGAAAGGGTATACCTCAAGGCAGTGGCGGACTAAGCCCGTCAGAGGCCCGGGGCAGCAAAGCTGAATGAGCCCCCCCCCCCTCCTAGTTTAAAAAGTTGATGTAATTTTACAAGCATTTTATTCAGTTCACACTGGGCTCTGATGCTGGGGGGCCTCCGACGCCTCCATGTTCCCGTGATCAAATCCTAAACAAGGTTTTAAGGCACCAGGACACTGTCAAAAAAATTTGTCATTTTTTAAATTTCATTTTCTGAAAGATGCATTTGTTAATAATGCTCCCACCAGAGTGTTTAAGGAAATTTCTAAAATTGACCCCCCACCCCTCGTTGGTCCACTACTGCCTTGGGGCAGTAGTGCTATACTGTATAACATATACATAGTAGATACTATACTGTATAACATATACATGGTACACGTACGATATGCATGTTTCTTTTCCCCCCCAAATAAAAGGTAGTGTCATGGTAGATGACACAGCTTTCTTCTTATCATCCAAAATCATCCCACCCGCGGTCAAATATCATAATGCAGCCATGAATGCTCTTTGCACATGGCTCACTTTAAATGGTCTTGAACTTTCAATCCAAAAGAGTCAGTATGTCCTCCTTCTCAAACCGTCGTACTTTATTTAAAAACTCTCCAATCCCCAACGCCTCTGTTTTTTTCTCAATTTTTGGGAGTAACATTTGAAGGGAAACTTTAATGGTCTTACCAAATTCATAATTATAGTTACTAAATGCGAAAAAAAAAATATGATCTGATTTTTGCCTGGCGTTTGGTGGGGTGCACACCTTTCTTGCATTAAATTGCTTTACAATGCACTTATTATTATTACTTATTATTCGAAGCCTTCTCGACTGTGCCTACCTGCTTGAAACTTGCGAGAGCCTTGAAGGAGTAACCATCTGTTACTTATAACAGGGCGGGTAAGTGGTGGATAACCTCCAATGTGCCTACCTGCTTTTTAGTACTACCTCAAAAAATCACTCACTAAATTAGGTAAAATTCAATCTAAATTTTTGCGAATAATAAGTGGAGCAATGCAATCGTCGCCCATCAATTCCCTTCAAGTAGAATGTTCTGTTCCCCTTCTTTATTTAAGGCATGAACTATTTGCTGACAAATTTGTTCTTAAATGTTTAAATTCTTTGTCATCTAATTCTAAATGTCATCTAATTCTAAATCAATTCTAAATGTCATCAGGTTTTCCCCTGTCTCGTTGTTCAACGACTCAACACATTCATCTACAATCAGAGCCTGAACTAAACCTTTCCCTGCCAACTGTAAAAATTTTTGCTCTCTTTCAAAGCTTTAAATTATCCAAAATGATCTTCTTCTTTTATACAAATTAAAATATAGTGACGGCACCTACCTCCAACAATTTTAGAAGGGATCTGATTCCTTAAAAGTCATCTCTCAGCCCGTACTGTCAATAAAATTTTTGTTAAAAGACATCATTTCATCTAAAATGGCTCAACTCTTTTCTTTTATTTACTGATGGCTCCAAACAATTGTGGTATAGGAATTAACTTTTACCAAAAATATTTAATAATAGAATATTTTTTTTAACTTCAAACCTATTTTCAATATTTTCTGTCGGGTGCATTGCAATAATTGAATCTCTCAAATATATAATAAAAAATAATTTTAAACATTCCCTTGTTTTCTCTGACTCTGAACTTAAATCCAATCATCTTTTTTATCCTAATGATCACTTTGTATGCGTGCTGATATGCATGCTTATTTGAGTGCTGATTGCCTCCATTCAATAGATAGATCCCGCAGTATTTGGACAGAGTATTGGAACATTGTTAGTCAATCCAAGGGTGCCTGCTACTCCTCAATAGGAAGAACTATTCCATCAAACCCGTGGTTTCAACAATTCCCCCATTTTTCCAAAAAAGAATATTCCTCGCCTATTCGAATGAGAATCGGACAATGTTCCGTTCCTTCTCACATTTTTAAAATGCACGTCCTTGACTCCCCAGATTGTACATACTGTGGTCTAGATGTGAGAACTTTAGATCACATATTTTTTGGTTGTCCCTCTCTAAAAAAATATCTTCTCTTCTAGCAAACGTTAAAATGCCTCCTCTCCATTCAACATCTCATCTCTTTTAGGTCTGAACTCGACTCAAATCATCCATACAATTCTGAAATTTATATATAAATTTAAATAAAATTTATATATAAATTCACCTTTCCTCTCCCTGAAATTTAAATTGTAATTTCTTGGAGGGCTAAAGCCAGAAATAATTGAAAAAAAAATATTGTTCCTTCTTAATTTGATATTAAGAATTTTTGGCATTGTTTGTAAATTATTATTTCCTTTTGTTTTGATGAGTTTTAAATGTCAATTTTCAATTAGTACCTTTGTTACTTAAAAAAATTTAATTTTCTGGTACAGGTTTCGACACATCCATGTCATTCGCTAGCAAACTTAAAACTAACTTAAAAATTCTATCCAAGTAAAAATATGAATTAGATTTCATTAGGTGGGGTTAGTGGGAGAGTTAATTTTGGGGAAGGGATTATTTTCTTTGTTTGGCTTCCAAACCATTATTTCAATTTTTTTTTCATGAAAAAATGGCATTATGTTTGGTGAGAACAAAAATATATTATTTACAAGTGATGCAGTTGATAAACTATGTGTGTCACAGAGTAATCTAATAAAATAGTTGGTTTTATATAAAATTGGGCAAAGGTCACGACAACAAACTAAATTTAAATTTATTATATGCTAGCTTTTACCCGCGGCTTTGCTCGCATGGTATTAGGGGAAATTACTGTAGCGCTTGCACTTATCAATTATCCCCCCCTCCCACCACCCCCTCCCGCATTCCATACATTCAATCCCGGTACATTCAGTTTTCAAACAGCTTGCGTGCCACTTAAATTTCATAATGCAAGAGCTCAAAGAAAAAAAGAATTATCCAATTTGGTGCAGTCGTTCAGAATTTATGCGCTCACAAATATTTCGGAGATTTATTTTTATTTAAATATGTGGAAGTTCGTAATATAATAAAAAAAATAACACTATTTGTTATACAATCGTTACGAATTATATTTTTAATGTAGGAACTCTCATCTGACATTTATACCAAAACATAAGCTTGTCCAAAAAAAAAACAAAACATATTCTAATATTTGAATTTTTTGGAGCAGCAGCTGACTAATAGGTAAGGGGCTGAGTACCTACCAACATAGAACCCACGCATACTCGTATATCAACATCGTTTCCATGGCAACGATTTGTTTTCTGACGTTAGCAATATCTCGCTTTTTTTAGCGACAGAAAACGTATAACAAATATAATATTAATTTTTATAATTTCATAACGCCAGAGCTTACCATTATATGCCACCTATAATCCTTGCATACAATTTAGCTTTCTATTGGTGAAAGAATTTTTAAAATTGTTACATTGTTTTATGCGTTAAAGCGTAACAAATAAACTCGAGCAGTTTCGCATTTATAATATTAGTATAGATAGATAACATAGGTTCGTGCCTATGCCTACGAGCTCGGATAATATACACACAAAGGAATAAAGACGACATGAAATAATGAAATCATCAATTTATTTATCAATTAATTCATCAGTCACATGATTTTCATCATGTGAAGAACTTTACGCGGTGTTTCCGTACGGAGAAAACCCATTGGTTTTCAGATAATAAACTCCCCTTGTGGATTTATCTACGGAGTATCCCATGTAGGCTTTATCGTTTAACTGGCACAAGCCGTTGAGGAACGCCCACCAGGAGTTGCATCGCAGCGCCGGGAACGCCTGGTTGCTCAAGATGCTCTCGCTGTAGAGCTGCCAGGCTCGGTTGTGGCTGCAAATGGGGAGGAGGCAGAGGGGCTGGTAGTCACCGCTGTTGGGATAAAAATCCACGTGACCTATGGAGAAAAATTCTATGAAGAACTTAGAAAATCATGATGCTGCCAATAAACAAGATCCTGAAATGCGATGTTGCAGAAAAATGTCTCTTGACGAGCTATACAACCAAAATAGGCCATCCACTGTCTGCCTGGAACTTATCCGAAGATAATTTGATAATTTCGTGAGAAAATCACCTCAGGGGGGCTTTACAACCAAATTTTTACATTAAAATATAATAGTTCTACCAAATCACTTGGACGTAAGATTGAGTGACAGCGTTAAACTTCCATTTACTACTACCGGTCAGTGGTTGAGATGACTGGGTCCCAGCAAGGCGTCGTACTATGGTTGAATGAGATTTTCAAATATTGTCAGGTTATTCGTAACCCAGGAAAGTTTGTATTTCTTAAAAAAATAATAAATAAAATAACAAAAATGGTAATTTTTAACGCAATGAGTGAAACCTTAATTTTTCATATATTTTTTTTTTTAAATCCTCATTTTAATCTCCCCCTAAACTGCCAAAGCAGTTTGTCAGCAGGTCAATTTGACAATATTAATAAAACACTAAAGCACAAAATATTAATGAAGACAATATTAGCGAAATTCAATCGAAAATCTGAAACCGAAAAATCCGAAAAAGATACGATCACATCTGATGGGTCTCGAACCCAGGACCTATGACTTGCCCGGTCAGTGCTCTACCAACTGAGCTAATGTGTCCTTATCCGATTCGATAATATTAAACAGTATCATTCTTCGACCAAGAACCTATTTAACTACTTCATTTTCTTAGTGCATATTTTTATTGGCTGCTATCCTTATATAAGATTCAACCAAAATTAAATGCTATCTAGATAGTGTCTTGGAAAAATTTATCCATTTTTTTAAATTAATATGACTTAAAACTATTCATATTTATGACCGAGTGGATATTTACACAATACTGCTGTAATAAGACTTTTCTTTTCTTTTCTGTGCATTACAGATTAACGTAATTCTATTACAATACACATAAAATATTCATAACTTTTAACGAAAAAAATTATAATAATACATATTTTAGAGTTGTTGCCTAAAATTACTCTTGAAACCTTCAAGGCCAATGTTGAAAGTGTCAAGGGACCTAGAGATTTCATTTAAGAGCACCATACGTTTTGTCATGCTGTGCTTGACTAGAACGTGTATTCTGCCGTGTGGGATACAGAGCAAGTCGTGGTGACGACCCTGGCAGTAGTTGTACGGTACGAACAATTTATAGCATTTTAAGAGGTATGGGCTACCAATGTAATAGTTTATAATTTTATAAGCTGTTACTCTAAGGGTTCCGTTCCTTCTAGATTGGAGACTTTCTTAGCGCGTTTCAGATAGCAAATCCGGAAGATGGATAAATCGTGGGTATTCACCATGCATTCTCATATATATTCTCAGATACCTTAGAAACTTTTTTGGATTTGTTCCAATAAATTTATGTATTTTTGGTGGTATGGGGCCCAAACAGGCGAAGCGAATTCTAATTTTGATTGTATAATGCAGTTGAACATCGATGTCATTGCTTAGGTCTTGGAAAAATGTTTATTTATCCTTATCACAAATCCAAGAAGTTTGTAACACGATGATGTCAACTCTACTATATGATCTGAAAAGGAAGTTTGGGATCAAATGTAACCCCTAGGTTCCTGGTAGATTTCACTGATGAGAGTATTTCATTATTTTGTTTATAATCAAATTTAATCGGGTTTTTGGACCGCGTCATAGTGACACATTTTTTTAAAGAAAGGTTTATTCTCATCTGCCCATTAAAATATTGCGTCTAAATCAAGTTGTAACTAAAAGCGATCTTGAATGTCGCGTATCGTCCTGAGCAGTTTGAGATCGTCAACAAAAAGCAAGCAAAAAGTACTTTAGATGCATTCTTGAATATCATCAATTAATATCAGTAATAGTAGACGTCTTAAATATGGCCCCTGAGGTATTCCTGAAAATGCTGGGAATACCCTGGACTCTTGGCCACCGGTGCATACATATTGAGTTCTGTTTTTTAAATACGTCACAAGAAACTGTATAAGAAGGTTGGTCAAAGCCTATTTTATGGATCTTTCGTAAAAGTACGTCGTGATTTACACGGTCAAAGGCTTTTGCAAAGTCAGTATAAATAACGTCTGTTTGTTATTGCGCGTCTAATCCTCTGGCTATTTTATGTGAGAGTTCAAGGAGATTGGATACAGTAGATTTTTTTGATAAAAAACCGTGCTGATTCCCCCCAAGAAACGGTTTTATTTTATTTGTCAGTTTTTCACAAAATTTTTTGGAAAAGATGATAAGACAGCTATAGGTCTATAATTATGTGCCTCTGTTTTGCAACCCGACTTGTATATTATATTGTAATTAATATAAGCTGTACAGCGCCCTTGAGGTAATTTTTCACAAAAACGGCGCTCTACAAATTATCCAATTATTATTATTATTATTATTATATTGGGCACCTCTCACCTTTCTCACCTTGATGAGATTCCAAGATTGGAGAAAGGTGGAAGTAGCAAAACTGAGGTTGATTATACAGCATAAAGATTTATACAAATATTCCCCTAACATGATGATTACATAACGAGGAATTCCATCCGGTCCCGTGGCCTTGTCGGGCTTTTGGTTTTGAATACATATTTTTACTACCTCGGGTTTAAATTTTTCAAGGGAAATTGAATGCATAAATTTCGGCATCTCTTGCCGGAGACTTTCCGCAAAAGAAAAACTTACAAAGACTTTCAACTAAGGCTTAAACTAGAGATTTAAAAATATCATACTTACAAACATTTTCAAATACATGTTTCACTTACCGTGAGGCGTAACGGTTCCCCATGCTCCCGTGTTGGTGTGAATGATGTCCACAAAGGTTGCGTCTCCGCTGTTCAATCTTAACGTAGCATCATTGTTATAGAAACAGGGGCCAGCGGGATCCAACCCAGTTATATGACCGAGGAGGTCCCCAGTCAAGGCTTTGAATCTCTTTCCAGTGAATCCGGCAATGTGAGCGCCCATACTAATGCCGATAACGTGGATATTTTCAGGAAGCACGCCATCTAGAAAAAAAAAGTTTAATATTATTTTTAGAGCGCAAACGACAAATTGTTTATTGATTGAAGATAATGATAAAATAGAAAACTTCATTAAAAGTGAACCTACTTTGTACGAGGATATTCAATTCAGTGCCCAGGGCATCACCGATGAACTGCACAGCAGTCGATGAGTACAGGTATGTATTTGCAGTCAATGCTAATGAATCCAGATGCAGAACATTTTGTCCTCCCTTTGCCTTGAGGGCATTGGTAACGGTGGTAATGCTCTGGTCTCCGGGGAATACGAGCCAGCCATGGCAGTGAATGGTTACAGGAAGCGTCTTATCAAAATTAGGATCTTGCAACAGCGCGTTGGCACCGCCTACTACCGAACGGCTTGTCTGAAATTCAAATCGATATCATAAATTTGTTCACACTATGCAGAATATTTTAAATTCTAACAAATCATGTTATAATTTTTATTTCTACTTACAATATGATACTTGATAAACAATATGATCATTTCTGCTTACAATGTTGTCGATAAGTAAAAAATTATGATTTAAGATAACGAACGCATTGTTAAAATATATAGGTAACATTTTGTAATTACGGTTGAATTTTGTGTGTGGAGGTAAAGATTGACTTTTGTAACATTAGGCTCTGCGAAAGTGTTGACCATCTGCCCGTACGTAAGTCCTAGCCAGGACCGTATCGTGGTGCCTAGAAAAAACATGATTAACAAGGGTTAAATTGTTATAACACACCAGGGAAAATTCAGATAATCTTTCTGTAGCCACCAACAAAACTGTCTCGTTCATGGGTTACTTTGATAAATTTGATATCCGTTTAAAATTATTACACACGAAAAATATTAAAATTATTTGTTTGTTACTATGACTTCGACAGCTCACAAATAGAGTTATGAAGATGTGTTAACATTTTTTTATGTAGGTTAAATTAAACGCATAAAAGATCCAACACTTATCCTTTTTTCTCCCAAATAATGCTTTAACGAAATAGTGATTACAAAGGAGCTCCCAGAGAGAGACTATACTGACATCCTAAAAATAAAATAAATAAATTATTGCAAAAGATAAAAATTTTACAGGCTACTTACAATCAGAAAACATTGATGTAGTTAATAATTCCAGCGGGTCCAAAGATTTTACCAATCCAAAGGACATGGTCACCAAACAGCACAAGAATAATGTTGTCGTTCTCATCTTTAGATTGCTACAAAAGAAATTTTTTGAGCTAAATATGGTTATTATTTAGTTATTGAGATATCTTTGGATTCATAATTTACACTTTCCAGAAATAAAAGTATGAGCAAAAGTAGAAGCTTGAGAAAGATCTTCTTCTAGTAAAGGAAACAAGCAGTAGCAATAGAAACGCTGCAATTAAAGTTTTTTCTTTGATCAAGGTGTACTTGGTTATCATATCTTGAATTGTCCGCTTATGCCTAACTTTCTTTTTTTTAATATGAGTAACTCACAAGAGTCTCAGCTGCTCCCGTCTGGAGACAGTGAGACTATGGCATCCAAAATTGGAGTAATTTGTGAGGCTGAAGATAGTGTGGAGAGAAAAGAGAGGGGGAAGAAGAATTTTGGGAAATCCTTGACTTTTCAGATCTGGTCACCAAACATGGATAAGACCATTTCAAGCAACGTTTCAATTATGAATGGTGGTCTTACACCAGGGCGATACTGAGAGTATTTTTCACTTTGGAACGTGTCGTAAATATAATTTACATTATTTTTAAATGAATTGATTATGAAATAACACAAATTATTTTAATAAAATTTATTTGCCGACGCCGGGATTCCATCCCGCGACCTTCGGATTGCGTGTCAAGATCCTTACCCCTGGACCACGCCGACCGTCAATTTATCAATATTCGTCCTTGGTTGTGAAACGACTTTAAAAAAACTGCTGATTTCGAATGAGTGACGGTCAAGAATAGAAAAACTGTTGGAAACTGTAGTAGGAACTATGTCCAAAGCTGGACACCAAAGAGATCACGAAGAAAACGAAGAAATTACACTTTAGTATAAAGGTGGCTGATTGCCTGGTGGAAATTTCTAAGAGATTCTAATCAAATTCTTGGAGAGGATTAAAAGAAAATACAGAGTTTTCATTTCAAAATTACGCACCTATCCACCAAATGCTCCAACAAAAAATGAATGGAAACCTGAAATCTGCAGCTTTTTATCAGGAAGTGCTCTGTTTATTCATAATAAATTAGAATAATTAGCTGGCTTCGTCTGTACGACAAAATAAGCAGGTGTTTTTGTAACAATTTTGAATAACAATTATCTGGAGGATTTAAGTTTCTGTTTCGTTAAAGTAAATTTAATTTCAAATTAGGACTAAGGAGCTGTTATGAGATGTTAAACAGTAATTAATAGTTTCTCGGAGACGAATGATTTTTATTTCTTCAAAATTCGCAAATTTACTTTGTGGCGTCATTATTAATTTAATGAAAACAAATAACTTTGTGAAAACAAATTACTTTATTAACTTATTATCCTGACGAAGAAAACATAGTTTTCGAAACATGTTGATATTGTTAATTAAATAGTGGTGTACACAAAGTTATTTGTTTTCATTAAATTAAGAATGATTTTTAATTCTAATAAGGGAATAGAGTTGTTAGAATGCAACTATTAGATACATTTGAAATTTAAGATATTAGAAACAATTTAAATATTATCAGTTATCAAAAAACTAATGACCATTTTTTAAATTTATTCACATCGTAAATTAGGCCCTACTAAAAACTTCGCGCAGCGTTCCTCTTAAGTAAGGTTAATTCTTTCTTCAAAATTCGCAAATTCACTTTGTGGCATCATTATTTAATTTAATGAAAACAAATTACTTTGTTTCATTAAATTAAGGTTAATTCTATTTATACAACTGATATGATTTGAGATTTTCAAGGCCAACAGTATTATTGTGATTTATTTTCGAGTTTTTATGTCGTGTCGCGCTACCTCCTTTTTTGGTCAACGTTTCGAAAAATATTAAATTCCATCATCAGAGCTACACGGGATTACACATCTGCCATGGTGATGGACACTGTAATGCTGTCCGAAACGTTTGCTAAAGAAGGAGGTAGCGCAACACGCATAAAAACTCCAAAAAAAAATCAGTGTGTGCAATTCACACGCGGTAGAAGTGAAACTTCAGAAAACTAAAGTAGACAAGAGTGGATAGAATTATTATATATAATGTGGAGATAGAATTATTATATATAATATGCAAGAATTGAAAGAGATGGGATTGGGCGAGAAATTGGGTAATCTGGAAGTTTGTTGCCTATTGTATGCCGATGATGCTGTGCTGATTTTCAACAAGGATGAACGAAGTATGTACGAAGAATGAGTTAATGATTAATGCCATAGGTAACCTTAAGTGGATAGCAGGGGTGAGCGAGCTCATGGGGTGAAGTTTGTCCAGGTCTTGGCGGCGGAAGCGCCTGCCCACCTGCTGCGTGGCGGAGAGAAACTGGTTGAGAGGCTTTTGACCTTTCCAGCAGGATTCTCTCCACCCCAGCTTTGCACAGCTGTTGGATGGATGGATTCATATGTCCGGGACTCCTGGATACACTGACTCTCATTTCCTACCCACCCCTAATACATTTTTCCTAACCTATCCTTCTCTTCCTTAAAAAGACCCTCCACACAGAATCCTCTAACATGACATAGGCCCTGAGGGAAACTATTTTCCTTATGACCTCCCGTGTGGAGCAAATATAAATTAAATTAACAAAATCAAATGAAGCTAATAATGCTTCGTCAGGGATTTCCAAAAGTTTTAAGTGTTCAATTAAATCAAATGAATTTAGGATTGAGTATTAAGGATGAAAAATATGTGATTCCATAATAATTCTATTCATTATTGATGATATTTTATTGTTAGGATCATCACAATTTGAAACCACCGGTCTTATTTTTACTAATTTTGAATTAAAATGGTGCCACAAAATAAGTTTGACGCGTTTGAAGAAGTTTATCAAAACAATCTCAACCAATACTTGTTAAGTGAGGTCATAATCAAAGCGACCAATGAGCGCAGACCTCACGTAATATCCGTTTTATATCCCAACCAATAGTAGGCTTTAGAAGTGACATCATTTTCAAGCGGCCGATGAGCGCAGTTGGCGGCAGCGCTGTCGCTCGTCGCAGGTGCACTAATCGCATTTCCGTTTCATCCGAAATCCAAGTCACACCCATGCTAAAGAAGTTGTTTAGTATGCTCAAAAACGTAGTTTTTGAGCGTCGGGATTACCAATGTTGAAAGAATTGGTTCCAGAGTCTGAGGAGCTGGTAGAGGATGTTTGACCTGTGCTCCGTCTTCTCATCAGACGAGTGTATATTAATACTTAACCATGAGGAATAGTCAGGCTCCTGGGGGTCGCGATACTTTCAGGCCGCGATCCTGTGTTCAAAGATTATACTGGATGATGATTGATAACACTGTACTCTTATTTGAGTGATTTAACATTTATTCAAGATTTTAATAATTTACACAATTAGTGTTCACGTATGAAACGGGTAGAGAGGTACAAAACGCGAACGGGCGGTTGAATCGAGTGCTAGGAACGGAATAATCTGCACGGTCATTCTCGGAGCGGTGCCGAGATATTTTCGGTGATGCCACACGTAAAAATGAATGTAAGTGATGCCCATAAAGTATTCACTTCAAACATATCACGATATTCAAACAAAAAATTATATATTATTCTTGACATCCCGCATACGAGAACGAAACAGCAATTATATTTGGGCATTTAATCAATTGTAACATTTTCATCGCTAACCTGGATAAAAGATCTAGGGGTTATTTAAGTTTTAGATCCAGAAGCAATTTTAAAGCGAATACCAAAACTTTTGGTTTTATGGAAATTGTGTTTATACCATGATTTTTTATACTTCCTTAAATTTTTAATAATTTTCAATAATTATTTTAAAATTTTATTATGTTTATACATATTTACACGTGATGGACTTTATACAGTGATAATTTTGTCAAGAACCCAATATCTAAATTTAATGAAAGTGTCAAAAAAGCTTTAAACTCACGTTTAATAACCAATCTAACATATTTAAAAAGCAGACTGTAATACTAAAAAACTCGTTATCCCTATAAGTATTATATTAAAAACAAGTTTTTTATGTGGAAGTGGGGGAAGCAGTCTTCCCATTGATGATTTATTTCAAAATAAACGGCACAACATGTACGGTTGCTATCCGATTGCGCTCCGGCGCGCGCGCGAAATTGAACTCTAAAAAGAAATTTCGAAATGCGATTTTAAACCTTAATCATAAAGAAAACGTATGAAGGATAAGGTCAGAATCGCTTGGGGCATTCTTGTTCTTAAGGTATAGAATGCTTTGAATACATCTATGGAACCCAAATTATTTCTATGAATTCTTTATGGATTTCTGGCAAAGTTTTTTTCGGAGCATTTGATCTGATAGTTCGCTTGCATCATTCTTGAAAGAAAGATCGTAAACATACCAATTCGGCAGATAAACGCAAGTAATGTTGTTATTAGGCATATTTTGTCGTTTAGGGAATGTTTTTGGGTAAATATTACATAAGATAGCATAATACAAACCCAGAAAATATCACGTCATAGTCAAAACATCGCGAAATTTTCGAGTTTCCTCCAGTGGTATTTAAAAGGTTTAACATAATAATATTTATATATAATATCTAAAACAATAACATAACGTAAGTAACAATATATATGTAAAGTTAAATCTAAAAACAAATGGTAAAAAAGGAATTAAGGATATAAGTAGTAAGTAAGATGTATAAAATAAAAGTATAAAGTAAAAGTATAAACTATAAAGTATAATGTAAAAAGTTAAAATAAGAAGTTAAAAGGCAGGAAATGATAAAGTAAAAAGTAAAATGTATAGACTATAAGATACTTTTAAAATAATAGAAAGCACAAAAGTTATAAATGTAAAAAAGTATAACAAGTAACGAGTAGGAAATGCTCTAAGAAGCCAAAAATTAAAGATAAAGTATATTTTTTGAAACATATTAAAGGTAGGTATTACGGATTATGACAATGCGATATGTTAGTTTTAAAGTGCTTATGATATATTTCTAATGCATAGGTATTGGAGTGCGCACTGGTAGGACATAGTTGTGCTTATATTGGAAGTAAATGGCAGTTTAAATGACCCCTCAGCTGAGGGGTCATTAAAACTGCCCTCGTCGTTTTGTCTATGGCGTATCTCATGTAGGATTGGGGTTGAAATTGGGTTGAAATTGCGGGGTCATTTAAAGTCCCCTCACCGTTTTGTCTATGGCGTATCCCATGTAGGTTTTGGGGTTGAAATTGCAGTAACCATGAATAAAAGACAACCAGTTGCCACATTACACCGCTGGGAAGGCCCGTACACTCAAAATGCTCTCGCAAGAGTTGCCAGGCTCGCGCATTGGAGCAACTGGGGATTAGGCAACCAGGCCGGTAGTTGCCGCTGTTGGGGTAGAAATCCACATGACCTGGAAATATTTAATTATAGCATTGAAATAATCAAGTTCTGTTAACAATTAGCGAGATAGTTGAATCAAGCCTCTCACTTACCGTGAGGAGTGATGGTGCCCCATGCTCCAGTATTGGTGTTGATAATGTCCACAAAGGCTCCGTCTTCACTGTTTAACCTCAAAGTGTAACCATTATTGTAGAAGCAGGGTCCAACAGGGTCCAGTCCAGTGATGTGATCGAGAAGGCTTCAATTCAAGACTGTAAATTTCTTCCCACCAAGCCCGGCAATGTGGGCACCCATACTAAATCCGATAATGTGGATGTGTTGACGCGGGATGCCATCTAGAAACAAAGCAATTTTATTCAAAAACTTTTTGAAATGCAATCACCAAAATGGGTGTCAGATTGTTTTTATTTCCTGATTTGTAAACAGATGATTTCAATTTGGAAGGCGAGATAACCAATACCTCTGCCATAGGTCATCCCAAGTGGTTCGCTACGTTTGGTGATTTAGCAAGGGTGCCCGGGTTCATGGGGTGAGGGTTGTCTGTGTCTCGGAGGCGGATGTCCAGGACACACTAAACCCCAGTTTCCTACCTACCCCTTAAATCCTTTTCCTTCCCAGAACTCTGCTTCCCTTCCTTTCCTTAAAAAACCCTCCGCACAGCATCCCCAAAGATGTCGTAGGGCCTGAAGGAAATTATTTTCCTCAGGGCCTTCTGTGTGGAGCTCACGTAAAAAAAAGATTAATAATAAAGATAACTTATTTAATGAAATGTGTGATGGGTTTTATTAAATAAGGTTTAATAGATTTGAACATGTTAGCCGTAATAGAATCAAAATCGGGAGTCGAACCTTTTTTTCATATTCTCTATTATTTTTATGATTTCATATTCTGTTGTTGTTTCAAACGTTTAGAGTATATGACAATCCATTTTTTTTTTCATTTTTATGGTTTTCCGGTTGAAAGGTGTGTGAATATTTTTTGCACGATTTTTTCTAACATTAGCAAAAAAATAATTAAATAAGGCTTATATCCCAACTTTCAGTGTTACTCGAATGGGCCTGGTCAGAGATATCTCGACCGATCTGTTCATTGCAGAAACCTGTATTCACTTTCGACCCCCCAACATATCGGAAATCCCATAAAAGCCAGGAAGCTTAATTATAAGGACTCCTCTGAGGACATCGTTTACTGGAAGCTCTTCCAATCTGTCGTCATCACCTTCAAAGGACAATCTCTTCCCTTCTACATATGTTTATTCTTCAACTCATTACCGGTTGAAAATATTCTAATCCCACCACTCACTGTTACAATCGCTGCCGTTTTGGTCATATCAAAGCGGCATGCAGATATATATCATCCCAATTCTAAAATCAAAAAAAATCACCTAATTCTGGATCACTCTTTCATCCATCCTTAATAAAATTTGTGAAAAATTAATTAAAAATCGGTTAGAATTTTTTATCAAGAGTAATTAGTTTCTCCGTCTCAATTTGGATTTAGAAAAAAAAAACTCAAAATAACTTTAATAATATATATATACAGCAATCAGCACTGATATTAATTTATCCATTTCTGATCAGGAAGTATGTCTTGCAGTCTTAATACATATAGAAGGCGCTTTTGACAATTTGTCAATCAACATTGTCAATCCTTATTTTAGGCTTTGGCCTACCCCCCATATTTGTCCAATTTAATATTAATCTATTTCCTGATTTCCAATTTTCATTGAGCTACCAGATATTACTCCTTAAAGTAGATCTATTTGAAGGAGTTTACCTCAATGCAGCTGCAGTGGCGAACTAAGCCCATCAGAGGCCCGGGGCAGCAAAGCTGATTGAGTCATTCCCCCCCTAGTTTAAGAACTTGATGTAATTTTACAAGCATTTTATTAAGTTCACATTCGGCTCTGGTGCTGGGGGGCCTCCAAACGCCTCCGTGTTCCAGTAATGTTCCCACCAAAGTTTTTAAGGAAATTCGTAAAAAAATTGAGTCCCCCCCCCCCTCGTTCGTCCACTACTGCCCCAAGGCGGGGTATTATCTCCCTTACTGTATAGCATATACATGGTACATGTACGATATGCATGTTACTATTCCCCCTCAAGTAAAAGATATTGACTTGGCAATTCGACCACCACAACACGGGCATGTGCTAGCATGGTGGTCGAAAAATCATAAAATTCATGTAACAAACATTTTAATGAATAAAGAAAACAAAAAAAAAAACAAAAAATTGACATAGCTTCCTTCTTATCATCCAAAATCATCCCACCCGCGGTCAAATATCCTAATGCAGTCATGGATGCTCTTTGCACATGGCTCACTTTAAATGGTCTTGAACTTTCAATCCAAAAGAGTCGGTATGTCACCTTCTCAAACCGTCATACTTTATTTAAAAACTCTCCAATCCCCAACGCCTCTGTCTTTTTCTCAATTTTCTAGAGTAAAATTTGATGGGAAACTTAAATGGTCTTCCCATATTCATAATATAGTTACTAAATGCTAAAAAAATTAAATATGATCAGATTATTGCCTGGCGTTTGGTGAGGTGCGCACCCTTCTTGCATTTAATTGCTTTACAATGCACTTATTATAATTACTTATTATTCGAAGCCATCTCGACTGTGTCTACCCGCTTTTTAGTACTGCCTCGAAAAATGCACTCAGTAAATTACACAAAATTCAATGAAAATTTTTGCGAATAATAACTGGAGCAATTCAATCGTCGCCCAACAATTCCCTTCAAGTAGAATGTTCTGTTTCCCTTCTTTATTTAAGGCATGAACTATTTGCTCACAAATTTGTTCTAAAATGTTTAAATTCTAAATATCATCAGGTTATTCCCAGTCTCTTTGTTCAACGACTCAACATATTCGTCTATAATCAGAGCTTGAACTAAACCTCTTCCTGCCAACTGTAAAATTTTTCGCTCTCTTTCAAAGCTTCAAATTATCCAAAATGATCTTCTACTTTTATACAAATTAAAATATAGTGACAACACCTACCTCCAACAATTTTAGAAGGGATCTGATTCCTTACTCTTTTCTTTAATTTACTGATGGGTCCAAACAAGTTTGGTATAGGAATTAACTTTTACCACAAATATTTAATTATAGAATATTTTATTTGACTTCAAACCTATTTACTATATTTTCTGCAGGGATATATAATAAGAAATAAGAAATAATTTTAAACATTCCCTTGTTTTCTCTGACTCACTCATTTCCCTCCAAAAGCTTAAATCCAGTACTCTTAAATAATAAATTTAAATTTGAGTTTTTCACAGGCCAATTGTAAAAAATATTAAAAACATAACTGTCACGAAGGGGGGCGATATATGTAAAAATTATCGATCGCTTTGTATGCGTGCTGATATGCGTGCTTATTTGAGTGCTGATAGCCTCCATGCAATAGATAGATCAGTATTAGGGTAGGGTAGAGTATTGGAACATTGTTAGTCAATCCAAGGGTGCCTGTTACTCCTCAACAGGAAGAACTTTTCCATCAAAACCGTGGTTTCAACCATTTTTCCAAAAAAGAATATTCCTCACCTATACGAATGAGAATCGGACATTGTTCCGTTCCTTCTCACATTTTTAAAATGCACGTCCTTGACTCCCCAGATTGTAACATTTTGTGGTCTAGATGTGGGAACTTTAGATCACATATTTTTTGGTTGTCTCTCTCTAAAAAAATATCTTTTCTTCTATCAAACGTTAGCTAAAATGCCTCCTCTCCATTCAACATCTCATATCTTCTAAGTCTGAACTCGACTCAAATCCTCCATATAATTCTGAAATTTGCACTTTTAAATAAAATTAATATATAAATACACCTTTCCTCTCCTTAAATTTTAATTGTAATTTCTTTAAGGGCGAAAGCCAGAAATAATTGAAAAAAAAAGTATTGTTCCTACTTATTTTGATATTAAGAATTTATGGCATTGTTTGTAATTTTTTTTTTTTTTTTAAGCTACCGGTTTCGACACAACCGTGTCATTCGCAGCAAACTTAAAACTAACTTAAAAATTCTATACAAGTAAAAAAATTAATTAGATTTCATTAGGGAGGAGGGTTATTTTGGGGAAGGGATTATTTTCTTTAATTGGCTTCCATACCATTTTTTCAATTTTTCATTCATGAAAAAAAATGGCATTAAGTTGGGTGAGAACAATAATATATTATTTACAAGTGATGCGGTTGATAAATTATGTGTATTACATAGTAATCTATAAAAATAATTGATTTTATACGAAATTGGGCAGAGTTCACGACCACAAACTAAATTCAAATTTATTATATATAGCATAGGTTAGTATGCTTACGAGTTCAGAATAGTATACATACAAAAGGATAATGACGACATGATTATAAAATCATCAATTAATTCATCAGACACATGATTTTCATCATGTGAAGAACTTTACGCAGTGTTTCCATACGGAGAAAACCAATTGGTATTCAGATAATAAACTCCCCTTGTGGATCTATCTACGGAGTATCCCATGTAGGCTTTATCGTTTAACTGGCAGAAGCCGGTGACGAACGCCCACCAGGAGTTGCATCGTAGCGCCGGGAAGGCCTGATTGCTCAAGATGCTCTCGCTGTAGAGCTGCCAGGCTCGGATGTGGCTGCATCTGGGGAGGAGGCAGAGGGGCTGGTAGTCACCGCTGTTGGGATAAAAATCCACGTGACCTATGGAAAAAAAATTCTATGAAAAATTTAGAAAACCATAATGCTACCATTAAACAAGACCCCAAAATATGATGTTGGAGAAAAATGTATCTGCAACCAAAATAGGCCGTCCACTGTCTGCCTGGAACTTATCCGAAGATAATTTAATAATTTCGTGAGAAAATCACCTCAGGGGCGCTTCACAACAAGTTTTTTACATTTAACTTAAGATATAATAGTTCTACCAAATCACTTAGACATAAGACTGAGTGACTGAGTGGGCGTAAAACTTCGATTTACTACGACCGGTTAGTGGCTGAGATGATATCGCGACTGGGTCCCAGCAAGGCGTAGTTAGTTCAATTCCTTGGCTGGCTAAGTCCTCCATCATGACACAAGCAACATTCTCCGCGTACTTCGGTGGTTGAAGGAGATTTTCAAATATTGCCAGGTTATTCGTAACCCGGGGAAGTTTGTCTTTCTTAAAAAAAATAATAAATAAACTAAAGTAATAATAATACGTTTTAAAAATCTTATTCTGGTGAACACGCCTGAAAGTGACGCCGAGAATCAAACTAACAGGATATCTGATGACAACAACAAAGAATGTTCTACGTTGAAAAGTATCGACGGTACATTACAGTTAAATATATCTAAAATGTATAGACTAGACGTAAGAAAAACTGTTAAAATCAAAGTGGAACTCCAAGACTCGCATCAAGCTGGGGAAATATTCCTCAATAATATAAGCTGATGAATGGTACCAAAATTAAACAAGATCTAACGGAGTTGCAAAGAAAACAAATATCTGATGTATGGAAAGAGTTTGAAACAAGGAAAGCTGATGGGGAAACTAATATTACAATAAAGTATATTAACTCTCTTCCAAAAATAGTTACAAATATGCCAAAAAACTTAAATATCACCTAAAATTGTTTGGGTATTACCAAAACGTTCGTGGGATGAGAACCAAACTACAACATCTTCAAACAATATCTCCCACCATTTCACACGATGTTTTATCACAAACGGAAACTTGGCTAAATGAGGATATCAGTTCATCGGAATTAGGTCTCAATCAATACAACATTTATCGTCTTGACCGTAATCGCACTACAAGCAATAAATCAAAAGGGGGCGGTGTAATGGTATGCTTATCCAAAAGGATATCATCCAACAAATTACCAGTTAAGCACAAAAACGTTAAACAGATGTTTGTAATGCTAAACATTTCAACCAGGAAAATTATTTTTGCTTGTACTTATATTCCAACAACAGATCTACAAATATACAAGAACCACAACGAGGATTTAGAGATACTGAAACATAAATATTCTAAAGCCAAATTTATAATTTCTGGCGATTACAATCTACCGAAAACTGACTGGTCCTTCGATATTAACAAGTGTTTGTTAGTGGAACAATCGGACGAACTGTTATTACCTCTTGATCAACATCACCTGGCGTTAGACATTATAATTACAAATTAATGAGTCTAGACATTTGGAGAATTTAAAAACTTCAACATAAAATTTTATTAAACTGACTACCAAAATACTGTTGATTATCTTGACCGTTATGATAAGTCATTTTTAGAGGCTGTTACAATATAACTGATTACCAGTACAACAATTTTATTCATTCTCAAACACTTTGAAAGAAGGTATGTTTTTAGGTTTTCACGGCCAAAAAGTATTTTTGTTATTATTTGTTTTATTTATCACCCCAAAAATAATAACAAAAATACTTTGAAAGAACTTTATGTCCCTAAAATTAATTTTACGGCGTCACTTTATCCCATATGGTTTTCAAAAGAATTAAAAGAATTAATCTAGAATAAAAAACAAATGCACAAATTAAATAAGCAACCTAGAAACGTTAATGATTATACAAATTTTACTAACTTAAGAAGGCAATGCAAAGAATTAGCCAGTAAATGTTACAATGATTATGTTAGTCTTATAGAAAAAGAGGTCCATCAACAAAGATCGTGGAATTTTTCTAATGCTCAGCGAAAGAATGATTGTGGTTTACCAAACACTATGTATCTTAATAACAAATGTGCTAACAGTACCGAAGGCATAGTTAATATTTTTGCAGATTCATTTGAAAGTGTTTATGACCTGGATATTCCTGATAGTGAGATCCCTAAAGATATATCACGTGAAGGATCACTTAACCTAAGCCATTGTTTCATTGAAATAGCTGCCATGGAAAAGGGTATGAAAGCATTTTATTCTAATAAATCTACTGGACTGGATGGTTTTCCTCTAATATATTTAAAATCTTTTATTGACAGTTTGACTTATCCATTATTCATACTATTTAACAAAGTCTTTGTCATCAGGGTGTTTTCCAGATCAGTGGAAAAAGACTTTTTAATGCCTTTTCACAAAAAAGTTGATAAGAGTAATGTATCAATTTATAGACCAATATATATATTGTCCGCTATTCCCAAACTCTTTGAATCATTAGTCGTAGATGTAATTACAAAACAAATCAATAATATAATTGTACCCAATCAGCACGGTTTTTCCACAGGTAGAAATAGTTTAAGTAACTTAATCTTTTATGAAAATTATATTACTGATTCCCTTGTCCTTAAGCATCAGGTGGATTCGATATACACTGATTTTTCCAAAGCTTTTGATAAAGTTAGGAGATGTATTCTTGTACATAAACTAAGTATGTTGTGCATTAAAGGAACCTTATTGATCTGGATTCACAGTTATTTTAGTAAAAGAAAGCTTTATGTTAAAATAAATTCTGTAGAATCTTATACCTTCGAAGCTACAAGTGGGGTCCCCCAAGGATCTCACTTCGGACCAATATATTTTTTTTTATTTATAAATGACATTGTTAGTGTATTTAAAGATGTACAAGTTCTACTCTTCGCTAATGATTAAAAAATATATAGATTGATACGTATTATAGAGGATTTCCATATTTTACAATCTAATTTTGATATTTTGTATCGTTGGTGTTTGATCAACTAATTGTTTCTTAATATTCAAAAATGTCAAATTATTCGTTTTCGTAAAATCCAAAGCCATGTTACTTATGAATACTCTTTTAATAATGTGCAACTGACATCGGTCGCTCAGATCAGGGACTTGGGTGTTATATTTGATGAAAAGTTAACATTTACTCTGCAAATGCTTGGTTTCACATGCAGAACGGCAAGTGATTTCAAGTCACTACAATGTTTGAAAACATTGTACACTTCTTTAGTAAGACGCAAGGTAGAGTGTAATTCGCCTATTTGGTCCCCATTGTATAAAATACATTCCGACGATATAATAGTATAGAAAGGGTACAGCACAAATATCTGAGATTTATCAATTTTAAACTGAATATTCAAATTCAAAATATTAACTTTGTCCTTTTGATGAAACAA
Source organism: Glyphotaelius pellucidus (assembly GCA_936435175.1). NCBI lineage: Eukaryota > Metazoa > Arthropoda > Insecta > Trichoptera > Limnephilidae > Glyphotaelius > Glyphotaelius pellucidus. The sequence continues at coordinate 23,250,317 of OW386537.1, forward strand.
CTCAACTTAATTACGCTGCCACATAGGCGGATGATCTCTGACCTGGTACTATTAAATAAAATTATTAATAATTGCATTGACAACCCTGAAATTCTCGCCAAAATAAAATTTTATCTACCGACTAGAAACACGAGGCAAAGGGTACCTTTTTCCGTGACAATTTTAAAACTAAATATGAATCTCATACATCTATAAACAACTACATCATTTTGGCAACAAATTTGGGAATATTGTAGACATGTTTAAAGATTCAGTATTAGTTAAAACGAAGCCTTTATAATCACTTTACCGAGATGTATGATTTCACGAATCCGTAGTGAATACACTTTTTTATTTTTGTATTTCTATGTTTCTTTATACATATTTCGCTCTCCATTCTACATACTATTAATCTTAATTTGCCTTATTTTAATCATAATAATTATATATAGTATACTATGTTCCTAACACACCTGTATTGCTTGTTTACTTATCTTGTAAAAACCCACCAAGGCGTTAATATATAAATAATTTTCTATTTTTAAACTTAATGAGTAAAACCTTAAATTTTAATATTTAATTTATTAAATTTTCAATAGACGATATTAGCTAAACTCAATCGAAAATCTGAAACGGAAAAATCAGAAAAAGATACGCTCACGTCTGGGACTCGAACCCAGGACCTATGACTTGCCGGGTCAGTGCTCTACCAACGGAGCTAAAGTGTCCCTATCCGATTCGGTCATATTTAACTGTATCATTCTTCAACCAAGAACTACCAACATATTTAACTACTTCGATTTCTTGATGCCTGTTTTTATTGGCTGCTATCTATACTAATATTATAAAGAGGAAGGATTTGATTGTTTGTTTGTTTGTTTGTTTGTTTGTTTGTTTGTTTGCATCGAATAGGCTCCGAAACTACTGAACCGATTTGAAAAATTCTTTCACTGTTGGGAAGCTACACTATTTCCGGGTAACATAGGCTATATTCTATTTTTAAAAAAATTAGGGATCTTTACTAAAACTACAATAATGTAACCCAAGGTGTAAAAAAATTACCGAAAATATTCTTTAAATCACGTGCGCTGCAAAAACTATTGATGATAGAATAAAATAATGTACTACAACTTTGTAGAACACATTATTATCTACAAAAAATGTCGCAACAGCATATGTCTAACTATTATAGTTATGCCACAATAAGTGTTCTTTTATTTAAAAAATTTAATTGAAATGCCGCCGCTAGAAAAGACTCTTTATTTGTATCTTGATATTAATTCTTATCAATATAAATTATTTTTATTCGAGACTGCTTCAATGCCTTTATATAACTTTTTGAATTATTCAATTCGGACATCCCATTCAAAAGATATCACGAGTTTAAAAATGTAAGTATTATACAATGTTAGCGTCACTGGGGTACGGGCCGTACGGAAGGACACCAACAAACAATCAAATCTTATATATAAAAATCAAAAATTGTTTGTTCGTATTTTATACGCTATCATACCGTTCATCCGATTGCGATGAAACTTTGGTGATTTGTTGTGCGCACGCCCGCAAAGGATATAGGCTATTTATAATGGTAAGTTCTGGCGTTATTGAATTTGTATTAATGAAAATGTGCGTATTTCATATATTTTAAGGGCAAGGAGGAAAGGCAGGGAGGAGGAGAACGGGGGAGGTGGGGTACGTGGGTGGGAAGACGAGGGATGGGAAGGCGGGGAAGGTAGAAGGGAAACGCGAAAGGGGAAGGGGACTCGGGAGGTGAACGGGGACGCACGGGAAAGGACATTCAAGGAGAATCAATTGATTTCTTTGCATTGTAACGCAAGCCGTGCTTTGTGCTTTGAGTTTTAGCTTTAAGCTTTGAAATTTAAGCTTTGAGCTTTGATTCTTGAGCTTTAAGCTTTGAACTTTATGCATTCAACGTTGAGCTTTACGTGTTGAGCTTTAAGCCTTGAACTTTAAGATTTGATATTGAATTTTGAGTATTGAGCTTTGTGCTTTGAGATTTGTGTTTTGAGCTTTAACTTTGAGCTTTGAGCTTTAAGCTTTGTGCTTTGAGATTTGTGTTTTGAGCTTTAACTTTGAGCTTTATTTTTAAGCTTTGTGCTTTGAGTTTTAAGCTTTAAGCTTTGAACTCAAGCTTGAGCTTTAAGATTGAGCTTTAAGCTTTGAGTTTAATATTTGAGCTTTATGCATTCGGCTTTAAGCTTTGAGCTTTGCGCAAAGCATAAAGCTTAGCACTAAAAGTTTAAAGCTTAAAACTTAAGGCTTAAAGCTCAAAGCTCAAAGCTTGAAATTCAATGCTTTAAGCTCAAGGCTTTAATCCCAAAGCTTAAAGCTCAAAACTTGAAGCTAAAGCTTGAAGCTCAAGGATTTAATCTCAAAAATTAAAGCTCTAAACTTAAATTCAAAGCTTAAAGCTGAAAGCTTGAAGCTCAAAGCTTTAAGCTCAAGGCTTTAATCACAAAACTTAAAGCCCAAAGCTTTAAACTCAAAGCTTAAAGCTCAAAACTTAAAGCTTAAAGCTCAAGGCTTAAATCTCAAAGCTTAAAGCTCAAAACTTCAAGCTCAAAGCTTAAAGCTCAAAGCTTGAATATTAAAGATTAAAGCTCAAAGCTTAAGGTTAAAGCTCAAAGTTTAACCCTTCAAAAATTTTAAAGCTCAAAGCTTGAAGCTCAAAGCTTAAAGCTCAAAGCTTAACCCTTCAAAAATTTGGCGTATTTTGTCAAAAGGTAAAAATGTTTCGATATATATCGATTTCGCAATAAAAATTCAAATAAATGGAATATTTGTAAACGTATCGAAAAACTAAATAGGTACTGGTTTTGAAAGGTGAAATACGCTTAAATAAATGGTATTATTAGAAATTACAAAAACATTTTTTAAATACAAATTTTTTTAATGCAAACTTTAAAAAAATTTAAAAATACTCAACTGACATTTTTGATATTAAAATTACTGATCTATAGAAAATGTGTTTGTTTCTGTCTATGTTTGTGAGATGTTTTGCGTTGCTAAACCGTTCATCCGATTGCAATGAAACTTTGGGGATTTGATGTGCGCATTCCCGCGATGGTTTATATACGTGTAAAGTGAGTTCTGGCATCATCTAAGTATGTAGAGCGTTTTTTTTTGCTTTATTAAGTGGCATAGCATATGCCGGGAACTCGCTATTGTATTTAAATGCCTGTGTCAGAATTTGGTAAATTGAATTATGTAATAGAAAGTACCTACCCTAAAATTCTAAATCTATACTAATATTATGAATGCGAAACTGCGTGTGTTTGTTTGTTACGCTTTCACGCATAAACTAATAAACCGATCTTAGAATTTTTTTCACCAATAGAGAGCTACATTATACGCGAGTAATATGGGTTACGAAAGTTCTGGCGTTACGAAATTATAAATATTAAAATATTATATTTATTTTACGTTTTCTGTCGAAAAGGCGGGTTATTTTTTTTTTTTTTTTACAATACCGCACAAGAGTCCCAACTGCTCCCGTGTGGAGCCAGTGAGACTATGGCATCCCCAATCGGGGTATGTTGTGAGGCTGAAGGTAGTGGGGAGGGGAAGGAGATAGGGAAGAGGAAGGTGGGGAAGTACCTGGCTATTCAGATCTGGTCACTAAACACGGCTAAAGCCATTTCAAGCAACGTTTCAATTCTGAATGGTGATCTTACACCAGGGCGATACTGATAGTATCTTCCACTCTGGAACGTGCCGCAAATATACTATTTATTATTTTAAATGAATAAATTGTGAAATAACACAATTTAATCAAATAAGATTTATTTGCGCACGCCGGGTTCGAGCCCGCGACCTTCGGATTGTGAGTCGAGAGTCTTGCCTCGGGACCACGGAGGCCGGCAGTTATTGCTAACGTCAGAAGAAAAGCAAAACAAATCGTTGCCGTGAAAACCATGTTGATATATATTTTTTAAATCAGTCACCGTACTTAATATTTATCCCTAAAAAATGAATCGCCGAAATGTATTTACGCGCATGACTTCCGAACAACGGCACCAAATTGGATTTTACTACTGGTGAGCTCTGGCATTATGAAATATGCAAAAGGTGGCATGCGAGCTGTTTGAAAACTGAATGTACCGGGAAAGAATGTATGAAATGCGGGAGGGGGACTCGGGTAGGGGGTTCGCAGGAGGGGGAGGAGGGAAACCCGGGAGGGGGAGGGGAATCTGGGAGGGGGGAGGGGAGCTTGGGAGGGGGGTTCGCGGGATGGGGAAAGGGGTATTGGAGTGGGGGGAGGAAAGGTGGAGGAGGCGGAGTAAGAACGCGAGACGGGAAGAGGACGCGGGAGAGGAAGAGGAGGCGGAAGGGGAACGGGACGAATGGGAAAGGACACGCAGGAGAAAATAATTTATTTATTAAATGGCATGGCAACGCATGCCGGGTACCAGCTAGTCTTTATATATGATTGCAAGATTCAACCATAACTAAATGCTTTCTGGATAATGTCTTGGAAAAAATTATCCATTTTTTTTTTATTTAATATGAATTAAAAGTATTCATATTTATGTCCGAGTGGATATTACAAGATACTGCTATAATAAGACTTACAACTACAGCTTAAACTAGAGATTTAAAAATATCATTACAAATATTTTCAAATACATGTTTCACTTACCGTGAGGTGTAACGGTTCCCCATGCTCCCGTGTTGGTGTGAATGATGTCCACGAAGGTTGCGTCTCCGCTGTTCAATCTTAACGTAGCATCATTGTTATAGAAACAGGGGCCAGCGGGGTCCAACCCAGTTATATGACCGAGGAGGCCCCCAGTCAAGGCTTTGAATCTCTTCCCAGTGAATCCTGCAATGTGAGCGCCCATACTAAAGCCGATAACGTGGATGTTTTCAGGAAGCACGCCATCTAGAAAAAAAGGTTTAATATTATTTTTAGAATGCAAAAAACAAATTGTTTATTGCTTGAAGATAATGATAAAATAGAAAACGTCATTAAAAGCGAACCTACTTTGTACAAAGATATTCAATTCAGTGCCCAGGGCATCACCGATGAACTGCAAAGCAGTCGATGAGTACAGGTACAAATTTCCAATCAATGCAAATGAATCCAGATGCAGGACATTTTGACCTCCCTTTGCCTTGAGGGCATTGGTAACGGTGGTAATGCTCTGGTCTCCGGGGGGTTCGAGCCAGCCATGGCAGTAAATGGTTACAGGAAGCGTCTTATCAAATTTTGGATCTTGCAACAGCGCGTTGGCACCGCCTACTACCGAACGACTTGTCTGAAATTCATAAATTTGTTAATTCATATATCAAAAATTTGTTCACACTACGCAGAATATTTAAAATTCTAATAATCATGGTATAATTTTTATTTCTACTTACAATATGATACTTGATATACAATATGATACTTGATAGGTAAAAAATTATGATTAAAGGTAACGAACGCAGTGTTGAAATATATAAGTAACATTTTGTAATTACCGTTGAATTTTGTGTGTAGAGGTAAAGATTGACTTTTGTAACATTGGGCTCTGCGGAAGTGTTGACCATCTGCCCGTACGTAAGTCCTAGCCAGGACCGTATCGTGGTGCCTAGAAAAAACATAATCGTCTTATGATTAGCAAGGGGTAGTTAGTTATAATACACAAGGGAATATTCAGATTATCTTTCTGTAGCCACCAACAAAACTGTCTCGTTCATGGGTTACTTTGGTAAATTTTATATCGGTTTGAAATTACGACACATGAAAAATATTAAAATTATTTGTATGACTTTGACAGCTTACAAAAGGAGTTATGAAGATGTGTTAACATTTTTTATGTAGATTAAATTGAAAGCGTAAAAGATCCAACACTTATCCTTATTTCTTCCAAATGACGCTTTAACAGAAATAGTGGTTACAACGGAGCTCTCAGAGAGAGAGGACTATACTGGCATTGTTTAAAAATAAAATAAAATATTTAGGACTATACTGACATTGTTTCATATAAAATAAAAATCCTTAAAATAAAATAAATAAATTATTGCAAAAGACAAAAAAATTTAGGGCTACTTACAATCAGAAAACAATGATGTAGTTAATAATTCCAGCGGGTCCAAAGAGCTTACCAATCCAAAGGACATGGTCACCAAACAGCACATGAATAATGCTGTCGTTCTCATCTTTAGATTGCTACAAAAGAAATTTTATGAACTAACTACGGTTATTATTGGATTAACAATTTACACTTTCCAGAAATAAAAAAAGCAAAAGTGGAAGTTTGAGAAAGACCTCCTTCTAGTAAAGGAAACAAGCAGTTCAGTAATAGAAACACTACAATGAAAGTTTTTACTTGGTTCAAGATGATTATCATATCTTGAATTGTCCGCTTTTATCTAAGGTTTTTTTTATGTGAATACCTCATATAAGAGTCCCAGCTGCTCCCATCTGTAGCCAGTGAGACTATGGAATCCCCAACTGGGGTATGTTGTGAAGCTGAAGGTGGTGGAGAAGGGAAGGAGATGGGGAAGAGAAAGGTGGGGAAGTATCTGACTATTCTAATCTGGTCACTAAACACGGCTAAGACCATTTGAAGCAATGTTTCAATTCTGAATGGTGGTCTTACATCAGGGCGATACGGAGAGTATCTTCCACTTTTGGAACGTGCAGCAAACATACTATGCATTATTTTATGATTTTTTTTTTTTTTTACATGAGCTCCACACAGGAGGCCCTGAGGAAAATAATTTCCCTCAGTGCCTATGTCATCTTTAGGGATGCTTTGTGGAGGTTTTTTTAAGGAAAGGAAGGAAAGGAGAGTTCTGGGAAGGAAAAGGGTTTAAGGGGTGGGTAGGAATCTGGGGTTCAGTGTGTCCCGGTCATCCGTCTTCAAGACCTAGACAAACCTCACCCCATTACCCGGGCACCCCTGCTAAATCACCAAACGTAGCGAACCACCTGGGGTGACCTATGGCAGAGGTGTTGGTTATCCAATAAAGGTTCCCGGGGCGACGGTACCCATTCCCGCCTCCCAAATTTTGAAATAACACAAATTATTCAAATAAAAATTATTTGCCCACATTTATTTCGTCCTTGGTTGTGAAATGACTTAAAAAACTGCTGAATTCGAATGAGTGACAGCCAAGAATAGACAAAACTGTAGTACGAACTATGTCCAAAGCTGGACGCCAAAGGGATCATGAAGAAAGCGAAGAAATTACACTTTAGTATAAAGGAGGCTGATTGCCAGGTGGAAATTTCTTAGAGCTTCTAATCAAGTTCTTAGAGAGAATTAAAAGAAAATACAGCGTTTTCATTTCAAAATAACACACCTATCCACCAATTGCTCCAACAAAGAATGAATGGAAACCTGAAATTCGTAGCTTTTTATCAGGAAGTGCTTTGTTTAATCATAATAAATTAGAATAATTAGTTCGTTTCGCCTGTACGACCAAATTAGCAGGTGTTTTTGTTAACAATTAATTAACAATTTTGAATAACAATTTTATAGCGAATTTGGATATCTTTTTTATCCTCGAAAAAAACGGCATAATTTTTTAAAATATTATAGTGGCTTTAAAAGCGAAATTGTCATTGTTAAATTATAATATTTTACTCAAATTCACGCGAAAATAGAGGCACTAAATAACATATAATGATGTCCAACCGAGCTGCTAGGATTGTGAGAATGATAAAGACAGCTTAAGATAAACCAATTTAATTTGGGAGGCGGGTATGGATGCCACCGCCCCGGGAACCATTTATTGGATAACCAATACCTCTGCCATAGGTCACCCCGAGTGGTTCACAACGTTTAGTGACTTATCAGGGGTGCACAGGTTCATGAAGGTGAGGTTTGTTCAGGTCTTGGTGGCCGATGCGTCTGCCCGCCTGCTGTGTGGTGGGCAGGATCGAGAGGGACTGATTTAGGGAGGTCGTTTATCCTCTCCGTCCAGAATCTCTCGAACCACCGCTTGCACCGCAGTTGAAGGAATGGATTCATACGTCCGTTGATACGGAGTGTTTCTTATTACAAAAAGTGAGAATTTGTGTCGGGGAGACGAAAAATGTGCATCTTATATTTTAATTTTGCTGAGATTAATTCACTTAACGCAAAATGTTCGACGCCATGATTGTCCAAATGACGCGGACTTATACAACTTTAATGAAAAACAGAAAAGAAGGATTCTTAAATTGGGGTCAATATTTGTACCAGCTCAATGGGTTTCTGTAGTTCAATTGGCAAAAAAATAGGCATCCTTATGGGGTTAAAGAAATGACTCCCGAAAAATTCTTTGACGTGAAAAATCTGTCAAACCTAATAAGCAAGAATTTCAATAAAGCTTTTGTATGGCAAAATATAAAAGAGATAAAAGTTGACAATTAGACCCACTTATCATTTACCAAGATACAATTTAAGCCCATTTATCGTATTTTATAAAAATAATTTTGAAGGAGATTATCTAAGAATCAACGTTAGGAAAAGACAATAAACATTAATTCTGTCCCCAGCATACCTTCTCCCACCAGCTCTTCCTGCAGCTAAAATAAATGATATCAGTTTAAGAGGCACAACTCATTTCAAACCACTATCAACAATTTTATACAAATTTATGGGTTGCCTTTATTGCTGATGCTAATACAGCTAGAGTCGATGAAGTTGTTTCGAATTGATTTTTAATTTTTTGTAACCACTGTGTATACTGTGTAAATTTAGTATTTAATACTAAATTTGTTTGAAATTATGTAACCATCATAATTTTAAACAAAATCAAGCGTTTTCTACTCTTGCTGATGATAATACAGCTAGAACTGATGATGTTTATTAGATTTTTTTTTAAATTTTTGTACCCACTATGTACTGTGTATACTGTGTAAGAGGTAGAAGTAATATTTTTTTGAAGTGAAAACTTCTTTAGCGGCGTTGAGAGGGATTCAAATTCAAATGAAACGGAAACCACGTGACGAAAATGTATTATTTGTGTTCGCATTTCTAATATAATGCAATAATTTCGCGCGTCAGCTTGTTCTTTGGATAGCGCAGTGGTCAAGGCGTTCGACAACTCTCAGCGGTCGGGAAAACAGACATCAAGCGAATTTAAATTGTTTTTGTACTCTCTCTTTCAAACACCACGACTTTAGACTAATGTGCATTCATCATTAACTTATTCTTCATACATATTTCTTTCATCCTAGATACGAGAGACTGTAAATCTTCCATATTGTTGGAAACCACACCATCAGCATCAGCGTACAGCAAGTTATCTCTTTCAATTCTTGCATACAATCCTTCACATTGATAAAGAAAGTGCTTCCTAGTCTCTTCATTCTTGCCTTTTTTAGGTTTCTGAAGGTTTCACTTCTAACGCGTGTGAATTGCACACTCTGATTTGTTTTTTTTTATGTTTTATTTGTTGTCATTATTAATAAAATAAAGTTTAAAAATTAAAATAACTTTTATTTTCACAAGGTAAGGACTGATTCATAATACTGTTTTGGGGCATAAGTTGAATATTTTAAAAGATTTCCGCAATAATAATGGCACAAATTAGAAATTTGCCTTAAATACCTAAAAAATGGGAAAAAATTAAAAAACTCAGACATGTAATGAAATTTCAAAACGGTTACCCAAATTTTGTAAAAGAATATTGTATAACTTGTTAATAAACCTATTTAATACACTCCAACGAAATATTCAAACTGCTCTCCTGAAAAAATAGGTTTTTTGAGTTGTGCCATTGTTATCCCCCGGGTGCGTATGTATGAGATGTTAAACAGTAATAGTTTCTCGGAGACGAATCATTTTCAATTCTAATGAGAGAAAAGAGTTGTTACAATGCAACTATTAGATACATTTGAAATTTTAGATATTAGAAAGAGTTTAAATATTATCAGTTATCAAAAAACTAATGACCATTTGTAAAATTTATTCACATTATAAATTACGCCATATTAAAAACTTCGCGCAGCGTTTCTCTAAAGTAAGGTTAATTCTATTTATACAACTGATATGATTTGAGATTTTCAAGGCCAACAGTATTATTGTGATTTGTTTTCGAGTTTTTATGCCGTGTCACGCTACCTCCTTATTTGGTCAACGTTTCGGACAATATTAAATTTCATCAACTAAGCTACACGGGATTACACATCTGCCGTGTGATGGACACTGTAATGCTAACCGAAACGTTTGCCAAAGAAGGAGGTAGCGCAACACGCATAAAAAGTAAAAAAAATCACGGTATTCAAACAACTGCTTATATTATCTTTCTTGACTTCTCACATACGAGAACGAAACATTTGGGTTTGGGCATTTAATCAATTGTAACATTTTCATCGCGCGACCTGGATTAAAGATGTAGAGGTTATTTAAGTTTTGGATCCAGTTGCAATTTTAAAGCCCTTACCAAAATTTTTGGTTGTATGAAAATTGTGTATATAAGTGTAATGATTTTTTATACTTCTCTTAACTTTTAATAATTTTCAATAATTGTTTTCAAATTTTATATACTTATATTTAATTTAGTGGCGGTCCGTGAGTTTTCAGTGCGCTAGAGTGCTAAGATTGAAAAATACCATGAAAAATACCATGAAAAATAACGATGAAAAATAATGTTGTAGCTGAAAACAATTTTTTTTTTTAATTTCAACTTTTTGTATGAAGATCTACCGAAATGTGGATGCGGCACATCCACATTTCAGTACATCCTGAAAATCTTCAAACAAAGTACAGAAATTTTGAAAAAAAATTAAATTAAATTTCAGCTCCAACAACATCAATAACGTCGTATTTTTCAACCTTAGCACGCTAGCTCACTGAAAAGTCACCCAATATCTGAATTTAATGAAAGTGTCTCAAATATTTTAAAATCACGTTAACCAATCTTACATATTTAAAAATAAGATCATAATACGAAAAATCTTAATTTTTTATAAGAAAAACTCTCTTTTTATAACTTTTGAAGGTTATTCCCATCAACGTCGTTTCTACGACTCGTTCTTGAGTTCAACAGCCCGGCTGTGGAACGATTTGCCGGCTTCTGTGTTTCCTCCCTCCTACAACATTGGTCTCTTCAAGACCCATGTTCACTCCTTCCTCTCCTCAACAGCACCCTCCACACAGCATCTTCAAAGATGACATAGGCCCTGAGGGAAATTATTTCCCTCAGGGCCTCCTGTGTGGAGTTAATATAAAAATAAAATAAAAAACTTAATATATCATTGAAGAAGAAGATAACACTTATAATCTAAATTGCGACCATTGTCTTTTTCTATTTTTCTGTGTCTTGTTCTCTTTCATATTTTCATTTAGATTATAAGTGTTATCTTCTTCTTCAATGATAAACTAAAAACCTCGTTTGGTTTCAATGGCTTCCTCAAAAAGGCTTCAACGGCTTCCTCGAAATTCATAAAGTAAATACCCAAACGATCTGTTGTTTCACCGTACAATTCCACAAGTTTTAATAACCAATTTATTTAATAAAATTATCGCGTTTGCCCCAAAATAAAGAACTCTTTAAATTTTAGTACTTTCCATTACTACTAAACGTGTATCCTCACGGTCGTATCCTTATGTACCAAAATAAAGCAATTATTTCCAAATTATTGAAGGATTCTAAATTGCCTGCGAAACTTTTAAGTATCGGCCGCACGCATCATTAAAAACGCGAGCACTTATCTTTTGAACCGCGAGCGCTTTTGTGCTGTACCGACACACTACGCCATAAAAGATTTCTTCTTGTGGTAGGAAAGGGGGAGCTGCCAATATCAATTCTTTGTACTGGATCTGACAACTTGACGGCTGTCATCCGCACTTCCATAATTAAAATGACCCCTCTCCTGTTTACGGCAGAGAGGAAATCGCATAACTGTTCGCATATCGCGGGAGCAGCGGTTACGAGCGCATCATCTGCTTAAGTGTGGCTTGAATGGCGAGCGATATTGTGCGTGCGTTAACATTTTATAGCTGTGTATGACATATACATCAAAGCGATGTCACTCGTTTATTTAACATAGTAATAAATAAAAATTATTTCTATTGCGATAATGTCATTCATTAACAAAAAGACCGACTCCCAATGGGAGCCACTATCAGCTCTATAATTGCTGATATATTTATGAATGATTTGGAAACAATCGTTTTACTTCAAATTCCCCCATTTTGAGACATGTTTTACTATGGGAAGGGATATGTGGAAGGCGTCTTCTGTATTTGGACAGGATCTTAACGTCAACTCAATAACTTTTTTAACCTTAAGCAAGGATACTTTAAGCTTTTTGTATTTAACTTTATCTATTATAAATAATAAAATCGATTTTTTTGATATGGCGAACCCACACAAACACAGGCATAGTAATTCATAAGCCCTCAACCCAACCGCCCTGTCTCACAAAAATACTCCGCTTCCACTCCGCGATACATCGCCATCGCCTAGTAAATGACTCAATGTCTAACAATAATTTCATTTCTGATCTTTCTATAATATAACCAATTGCTGTAAATACCGGATATGATCCAAATTCAATTGATAACCTCTTTAAAAAAATTACGTTTTTTCAAAAATAAATATATATATTATTCTAGTAATACAATATCGAAAAAAAATTTATATATTAAAAATTTTTCAATTCAATGTTGCAAAAATCTCCTTTCTGTTATTAAACCAGCTTTTAACGCAATAAAAATTATCGGTAATTTCTTGAAAAACGTTAAAGGTGAGGACTATAAATTGACTCCCCCCGGTATATAAACGTGTAATTATAAATAATACAAAAATGTTATAATTCCCAGAATTTTTTACTCATTATAAAAAAAAAAAATTATATAAAATATTAATTAAATTATTCATTATAATAAAAATTAAATAATAAAAAAATAACAATCAAAAATTAGAAAGTAAATGACTTTGGATATAAACTAAAATTTAATGACTATTCCTCTTTTATTCCCGGGAGAACAATTCTTAATTTCTACATTATCTTACAGACCTATCTTAGGCATGTTCCCTTTCACGTCCGTTCTATCTCCTCCCCCTCTCTTCAATAATCTTTGGTCACGCCCCCCTCCCCCTTCTCTCTACTCAACACTTGGTAATTTATTGTTATAATCATCCATTGTTTTATGGTATCAAGTTAGTATGTTTTGCCCTGAGGAAGGAACGGTTGTCCCGAAAGCGGTCGGCGTATATAAAAAAGTAGTGGTTTAAACAAAGTGACATTGTTTAATTTATTTATATATAATATATTGATCTGCGTACGCAGAACAAATGCGTATTGTTTGTAGTTATTAGTCATAACCGTAAGGATAAAACGTGTTAGTATACAGGTTGTAAACTCCCCTCGTCGTTTTGTCTACGGCGTATCCCATGTAGGCTTTGGGGTTGAAATTGCAGTAACCATGAATAAAAGACAACCAGTTGTCACATTTCACCGCTGGGAAGGCCCTGACACTCAAGATGCTCTCGCTGTAGAGTTGCCAGGCTCGCGCATGGGAGCATCTGGGGATTAGGCAACCAGGCTGGTAGTTGCCGCTGTTGGGGTAGAAATCCACGTGACCTGGACATATTTAATTTTAGCATTGAAATAATCAAGTTCTGTTAACAATTAGATAGGCAGTTGAATCAATCCACTTACCGTGAGGGGTGATGGTGCCCCATGCTCCAGCATTGGTGTGGATAATGTCCACAAAGGCTGCGTCTTCTCTGTTTAACCTCAAAGTGTGACCATTGTTGTAGAAGCAGGATTCAGCAGGGTCCAGTCCAGTGATGTGACCAAGGAGGCTTCCATTCAAGACTTTAAATTTCTTTCCAGCAAACCCGGCAATGTGGGCACCCATACTAAATCCGATAATGTGGATATTTTGACGCGGGATGCCATCTAGAAACAAAGAGATTTTTTTCAAAAACTTTAAAGATAATAGAAGCAAGGAAAATGGGCCGTGAGCCATTATTAGTATGAAACCGCACGTACAAAAGTATCGCATCATCGTTCACCAAACCAAAATATACTTTTTTATGAATCTATTTCTTTTTTATTTATACAATAATTCTAAAAAAATCATATTTTTGAAATTTCTTTTAGAATAAACATTGTAAACCAACATACTTTGAACAAGAATATTCAGTTCTACGGCCAAGGCTTCCCGGATGAATGGCAAGGCAGTTGAAGAGTACACACAAAGATCCAATCAGTGCATTCGAGTCCAGATGCAGGACATTCTGCCCTCCCCTGGCCTTGGGTTATTGGTAATAGTGGTGATGCTCAGCTCTCCAGGGGGTTGCAGCCACCCGTGGCAGTATATCGTGACAGGGATATTCTTGTTGAAGTTAGGATCTCGCAGCAGCTTCCTCGCGGCACCAATTAGAGAACGGCTTGTCTTAAAATTTGCATGTATATCAATTAAATCACTCTATCTAGAAAACCTTTTTTAAACAATATTTTTCATTTTATGATATAATTTAAAAATGTTGACCTCAGTGGGTAGCTTACCCGTGCTGAGGCCTTAAAAAAGGCCTTGAGACTTTAAATGGTAAAGTTTTAATATTCAGACTTATTCCATAGATCAATGGAATTATAACATATATTTTCTACTGGAAACCAGGTATTTACGTTATAGGAAATAAATGCGTTTAATCACCAATTTATTAAAAAAACTAATATTGGGTTTTTATGTTAGTTTTTTTTAATTTTAATAGATTAATCGCATAATTAAACGCGTAATATTTTGCAGAGAAAAAATGATCATATTTTGAATCTATTTAATATTTTAATACAATATATAGCTTTATAGATTGGATTTAGTTGGGTTTATAGAGTCATAGCTGGGAGTTCGAATAATAAATAAAAATTTCCCCTTAAAATATTTGATTTTTCACATTGTTTTATCTTGGACACCGGTTTTTCACAAAGAAATTTATATGTTAAATTAATGAAGCAGATACATTTAAAAAAAACTTAAAATAATTATTCGTATTTACCGTAGAAGTTTGTGTGAAGTGGAAAAGTCTTACTAAAGAAACATCAGGTCTTGAGGAAGTATTGTTTAACTGCCCATATTGAATTCCTAAAGAGGACTTTATTTCTTCGCCTGGAATTTTTTTGATTAATAGTTAAATTAGAACCACCCTTCACAAACCTTTTTTTTATAATTGTTATTAACATTTTTTTGTGAATGCCAGGCGCTCTTCGCTGTCATTGAGCAACGTGTCCCAATCGGGTAATGATGGTGAGGAGAGAAGGAAGAGGATGTTTGCAAAGAACCTGGATTGTGATAATTTGGTAAGGGTATTTATAATACCCTCATTAACCCACTAGAAATAACCCAAAATTTAATACTAAAAATAATGTTGCATGAAGACACGACTTACCTCTCCCTGCGATTATTCCAAGAAGCTGAATTGTTAGAGATAAGAAACATTTACTGTACCCAATGTTTAAAATAAATATTTACTCGAAATACTATTTTTACAAAAAAATTAAATCGATTTAGTAATACCTTAAAAATATATATTCAGTAGTACCTCGAGATAGTGCCGTCGAGCGAACGAAATTTTGCTTTGAAATACGAGCAATATTTGAGATACGGGGAACGAGGCCGGCTGCACACGACCCACCAGTTTGTGTCTCTGTGAAAATCCGTGGGCCTGGTAGTGAATGAGAGAGACGTGAACGAGCTCGTCGAGGAGCACTATCAGGAACTGACAACCGAGGAGTAACAAGAGTTATAGTTGCAGCAGCAGCAGAACCAAAAATTGGTTTCGAGGAAGAGCCAGAGGTGAAGGGGGTTATCTCTACAAGTGAGATGAAGGAGATCTTGGGAGTGTGGGAGGGAGTTTCACAGTTCGTGGAAAAGAAATACTGTAAAAAAGTTGCAACTGAGGAGCTATTTAATGACACTTGCCTAACTCATTTCCGCAATATTCTGAAAGGGAGGAAGAAACAAACTTCCTTGGACAGGTTTTTTTTTTATCCGGCAAAAAAGGCAAAGACCAGTGAAGATAAAAGCGGTGACTAAAATTAAGCATACAATAAGCATTTACATAAGTTGCATTTAACTGACTAAAAACCAAATACACTTTATAAAACCATTTTATTTCTTTACATTCTCTTTTATTATGTTTTTAAACAATATTTATCATTTATAAATACATTTTTCTTTTTCAAAAACACGGAACAAGAACAACTGGGGTGGCATTTTGGGGGCTGGAACGGATTAATGGCATTTCAATTTCAATGAGGAAAATTGCTTTGAGATACGAGCAAGGTTACGGAACGAATTAAACTCGTATCTGGAGGTACCACTGTATGTGATGATATAAGTACTACTTTACAAGCTTATGATTTCAGAGGAAATTTTGATTTTGATTTATTATATACTAGCGAGTTCCCGACAAGCATTGCAATGCCACTTAATAAAGAAATTGTTTCGCTTTGCGTGTCCTTTCCCATTCATCCCGTTCCCCTTCCGCCTCCCCTTCCTCTCCGCCTCCACCTACCCCGCCTTCCCTCTCCCCGCTCCCGCTCCCCCGTCCCGCGAACTCCCCTCCCGCGTTCCCCTCCCCTCTCCAGCGTTCCCTATTCAGTCCAGGTACATTCAGTTTTCAAACAGCTCGCGCGCATTCATCCCGTTCCCCTTCCGCCTCCCCTTCCTCCCCCCTCCACCTACCCCGCCTTCCCTCTCCCCTCTCCCGCTCCCCCGTCCCGCGAACTCCCGTCCCGCGTTCCCCTCCCCTCTCCAGCGTTCCCTATTCAGTCCAGGTACATTCAGTTTTCAAACAGCTCGCGTGCGTGTATTGAAATTTTTATATACAAATTTTAATTTTTCATATATTACAAACATTCATTTTTGAGCCAGAGCACACCGTATAGTATAAAAACCATTGTGGACGTGCGCACAACGACTCACCAAAGTTTCATCGCAATCTGATGAACTGTTTAGGGAACGCACAAGGACAAACAAAAAAGCAAGCAAGCACACATTCATTCATTTTTATATAATATATTGATAAGAAAAAGATAAAATTAGAAACATACTTTTTGACACGAGGTCTATTCTTCACGTGGTGTCTGTATAATTATATGCGTAATGCTTAGATATTTAAAAGTTATTATATTACCATTTTAAGCATGGCTTCAAAATAATGAAATATTTGAAAGACGTTGGTTACTTACAATTAGAAAATAAATTTGTTGTTAAAAGTACCAAAGGATCTATAGATAAGACCAATCCAGCCATGGCTGTTACACACCATGACAAGGTAAGTGTTTTCATATTCATATGCATCTGAAAAGAAACGTCTCTTATAATTAGGTTTTTTCATATTTTTTTTTTTAGTTTTTATATACTGACCTCGGTTATATCCAAATATTTTAATATCCTGTTATTTTATCATAATCTAAGGTCAAACATTTCCACAAATTTCTAAAAAATCATTAAATATCCTAATTAAATAAAATGTGTTAAGTTACATACCTTTTTAATGCGATTCGCTCAACGGTCAAATAAATGATGGTCAACACCTAACAGATACGAATACGATATCTGTTGCGGTGTAGACCTTAAATAGAAAAAATCACGAAATAATTCCTAAAACCTTCATTTCAATTAGTTGTCAACATCAAATACGCATTGATTTGACAGTGGCGCATTTATGGGCAAGCTAGATAACCTGAAAAAGTTTCGGTCCGGAAATCCAAATCATGTACATAATTAAAAAAAAAAAAACATTCCGTGGTATTCATAAAAACCATGTTATCCCAACAATTCGGTTAATAAAAGACTAGCAGTGGGTAATAAAGGGTCCGTGTTTTCCTGTTCATATTCCTTCTTTATCAGTTTAGCATTTTTTTCCCAGTAAAAACAAAATTACATATTCACTCATTTACCTAGAAATAAGTAAACACATTTAAAAATATTACAATACAGCGCTATTCCATTTCATTACTTTGTTTATCAAGAATAATTTTTTTTCCCAGTTTTTTTCGTTTTTAATGTCGTTTGGGAGGCAATTATATAAGTTGCCCCCCTCGTAACCAATTGATTTTTTACCATGGTTAATGTGGATTGTGTAAAAATGTATGTTATCGTGTTGTCGTGTAAAGTGTTTGTGTACTTGGGACGTTTTAATGAATTCTGTGTTTGTATGTAAGATATTATTGTTTATTTTGTATATAAGGAGACGTGTATTGTATTCATATAGTTTTCTTAATGTTAATAGTTGTTTCCATATATAATTGTTTAGTTGGACTTGTTTTGTGAAATATTTTTTTGATTACCTTGTTTTGTACTACCATGTATGTATGTTTCACATGCGTTTCCCAGATTTCAATCAAATAATTTAAATGTGATCGTACACTCACATGTGAGTGTACGAGTCTATAATATAAACCTTTTTTTAAATTAATTGGTAACATATATGATAACCGGCTAAAAACGCTAATTAAAAGGATGATTTTGTCTTTAATACCTTGTTGTTTAAATGTCAAATGCTGATAAATGCACAGCCTAAGATATTTTTCCTGGATCAGGATTTGCAGGTCGTTCTTTTCAATTTTGAAGGATACATGAGGTGGAATTATTTTATGGGTTGTGCTTAAGATGTATCCTGTTTTTTTTTTTTTTACATTCACTTTTAAAATATTTTATTAGAGCCAACTGTTAATTTTTTCTAGGTCTCTTTGTGGATTTTCTAGTAAGATAGTAATCTTTGCCCCAGTGGAAAAGGACAAAATCTGCATATAAAAATATTTCACCTATTAAAATTAATTGTGAAATATCATTGATGTAAATTTGGAACAGTAGTGGACCTGTTATCGATCCCTGCGGAACTCCGTAGTTTATTAGAACGTAGTTGGGATTTTGATTGTTAATGCTAACGAATTGTTTTTTATTGCTAAGGTATGATTTGAATAGATTAGGACCAACTACATCAATTTTCTTGGGTTTCTTGAGAAGTTTGTCAAGTTAGCCAAAGGCTTTTTGAAAGTACAACTAATATAGATAAAATATAATTTCCACCATGAATGCCGCTCCTAAGATGACTGATTAAATCATTTATTGCTCCTAGTGTGTTCGATTTTTTCCTAAAACCATATAATTTTTTATACAAAAATGATTTTTTTTAACAGAAAATTGTTTAATCTTTCGTAAATTACACGTTTAAAATTTGTTTATAAAATCGTTAAGATTGAGATGGGTCTGTAGTTTTTCTGTAGAGGTGTTTGTTTAGGATACACTTTTGTGAATTGGTATCACCTTAGCAATTTTACAGCTACCGGGAAAAGTTCCCTCTTAAAAACAAGATTAATTAATTTTGTTCAAATAGGAACCAATTTTGTGGAGATACTTAGCACTGTCTTACATGAATCGTAACCAGCCCTTGCATTTGGTTTTAGAGATTTTAATATTTGACTTATTTCGAACTCCGTAGTGGGTTGAAGATATAAAGATTCAATGCTGTCATGCACGAACGTTATTTAATTGGCTGGTTTGATTTTGCCATGCAGGTATTATCGGCTAGGAGGCTTAAGGAGGAACCAATGTTGCAAAATAAATTGTTAAATTTGTAGTATATCTCTACATTGTTAGTGATTATGTCAACATTAATGATTAATTTATTACAAAAACTTCTCGATATGTGAGATTGGTTCTTAAGAATATTATTAATTAAGTTCCAAGTTTTTGTTACTGCTATTTTGGAATTTTCATAAAGATTACTGTAGTGTGTTTGGTTTAAGTTTCGTTTTTTTATAGTGATATTATTTCTTTTTTTTAAGTTCTTCTTTTAATAATATGTTATTTGGTTGTTTTTTTAGTTTCAGATGTAATTTATTTATTTTATCAATCAATTTTATAAGATATTTTGTTTTCCAGTCAGAGTTATTTATGTTTCTTGTCTTAATTTTAGTTTTCTAGAATTAATTTTATTTGTGAGGCAGTTTACAAGATTATCATAATTTAATATCGTGTCGTCATTCATATTTAGATAAAAGAGATTTGCATGATATCATTTTTTAGATTATCAAGATTTATAAATTTCCTTTTTATTTTTCGATACATTTTTAATTTTAATGAGTTTTTTTAGTTTTTCTCCAGAAGTACTTTTATTATCAGAAAAATTCCGGATTGAAGTCTGTTCAATTATTGCACTTTTATTCCGAATGCGTTGTACGTTTTAATTAATAATGTAGATTGGTTAGAAAAATAACAAATAATAATTGGAGTACAATGGTTATATACCTATTGTTTTCTAAAAGTTACTTAAAAATGTTTATTCTGGGTAAAATGAGCTCACCGTCAAATATTCAATTTTAACGGAGAAATAAAAACCCATCTACGCCGCTGGAAACTTTATCAATGTCAAAACCTTCAAATAGATCTAATGACATTGTCTATTAAATTCACGCTATAATCAAATTATTTTTATTATCACTTGAGGAACGTCAGATTCTTATTTCCACAAACCAGGAAGACGTTTGCCTCATACCATCTCAGTCGGCGTCTAATAATAACCATCCCTTGGTGAGAATCACTTACATTACCATTCAAATCTGAATGTAATGCCCGTAATTATCTCATAATAATTGTTCTCTTATCATTTCATCAAGCTGAAGATTCACTTTTAATCAATTTGATTATTACAAACATTTCCTTGTAATCAAGCGAAGATTAAGCGTAAATGTTTTGAGAACTCGGTTGCTTTCTTACGTAAACATGTTTCCTTTTCGAGGTCTTTCTCGCGCTCGAAACGAAGTTGCAATATATTTTGAAGACAACCGTAAATAAATAAACAAAATACAATTACCTGCTTTAGTAGAGTACCAAATAGATAACGCTTTGAGTTAGGAGACTGATTCTTTCCTCACCTTCAAGCAAATTTTGTAAATGTACTGAGGGTCTCGTGAAAACTTACCGCGTATTTTATTAATCTCCTCTAGTTACAGTTTTGTCTCCATCATTATAATACGGGGATGATCATAAGGTAAATAATTATCATATGAATTTAATGCGATAAATTCATAAACCATCTTATTTGAGACATTTCTTTATGCTTTCTTCGTGCACATTACCAAATAAGGTACGAAACAGAGATTTGTGAAAAATGTTTTTGGATTAGCACGAGAACCAAATTGGCAAAATAAAATTTTAAAGTTTTAAAAATACGTGTGTATTACGCAGTAAGTAAGTACCTACTTTTAAATTTAATAAATCAACCTGATTTTAGATTTCAAACCAGATATAATAAATAAAATATCCAATTGGTCTCAACTACACAATTTCAACATTAGATTTTCAATTTTTTTTTTGTTATTGAACAATTTAAAAATATCAATATGGCACCTTTTCTGACAGTTAAAAAGATGTTTCAAATTGCCATAGCTCGTGATGGGAATGCCGTTAAGTTAATATAGCTGCATTGACCTTGAAAATCTATACTAAAAATACCCAATTTTTATGACGCACGAGTTCCGGCCTAACTCTCCGGTTAGATAATGCTCAATCAATGATTGGCTGCCTTTGATTCGTCACCATCTGCTCCTAAGCATTGTGTATCGCGTCCACTTTCACGTGGACAATGAACATGTGTGGGCTCTAATACGATTTCACTGATCACTGCAATCCCAGACATAATACCTGAAATAGAAAGTGCGAAAGGGCGTATTCACTCAATTGCACTTTTAATAGAATGATAGCATCGTGGCTTCGGATAGGCGAATAATAGAATAGCCATTGATGTCTTATCCACGTAGGTATATGATTAATTGGGGGAAGTCGTGTCGGTCGTCTCGATATCCGGCAAGCGTGGGAAAGCCTTAGGATAATAGACTAACCGGTCGCGCACGTAGAAGAACCTGAATGTGGTTCATCATGATCCATGATGTACAACATTATGGTACATAATTCATTTTGATGACTTGCGAAGAAAGCAGCTTTATATAATGAAAGCAGTGGGTATTTAAATATACCCTTAGTAAAAAAACGTGTATAAATTTTGCACATCTGTTAAACAACCATTTATAACAATTTTTTAACCTCTTTTGTCATAACAGAATATTGTCTGACTCTGACTATTCTGAATTATCCACAGACCGGTGTGGCTGAGTTGGCATCGCGTTTGGGTCACCCAGGCATCCCAGGTAGAGAATACAATCCCGAGCATGTTTTTAAATCCCGGGATTACGGGATTTTCGATGCATAATCCCGGGATCCCGGTACTCTCCCGGGATTAGGAAATGTGGTTAATAATTGGGATAAAATAAAATAAAAGCATTGATAGTAAGTTCTTAAACATTTTTTATTAATATTGTTTGTTGCACAAGACAACTTATCTATGTTTATTTGTTGCGTGTGTTTATTTGTTACGCTTTCACACCTAAACCACTAAACCGATTTCAAGAATTCTTTCACCAATAGAAAGCTAGATTACATGCAAATAATATAGGCTGTATGTAATGGTAAACTCTGGCGTTATGAAATTGTAAATATTAATATATTATGTTTATTGTCCCTTACCTAAGCGAGTTATTGATAACGTCAGACGAAAAGCAAAACAAATCGTTATCTTGGTAACCATGTTGATATATTTGCCCGAAATTTTATTTCAGGCGTCGTAGTTAATATCTATCTATATAAATAAAAATGAATCTCCGAAATGTTGGTACGCGCTTAACTTCCAGGCGCAACGCATTACGGAATGCAAACTAGACCTGATTGTGGATCCCGAAAATCCCGAGATTACCCAAAGTGCAGTCCCGGTATTTTCCGGATCGATTGTATTCTTTAATCCCAGGCTAAGTTCTCCATCACGACACAGTCAACATTTTCCGCTTACTATTGTGGTAGTAGGAGATTTTCAAATTTTGTCGGGTTATTCGTAATCCGGGAATGTTTTTCTTTCTTTAAAAAAAATTGCGCTTGTGTGCAGATAAATTCATATTTTTGTTGTTAAAATTTGGTCGTTTTCTGGCTAATAAAATACACAGCAAATTTTTTATAACAATTTTTTTTTTTTGTAATAAAAAAAATCGTATTAGCATTAAGGCGTAGGCTGCACTTTCAATATTTATCACGATCTACATCACGATTTATATTGATGAAACGTGATCCATTGTGATCCGTCAATACGCTAGCCTACACGTTCAATAAATATCATGATATTTGATAAATATTTACGAATCACAATAAATATTGAACGTTAATATTTCGCCAATTTCTCAAAGCAGAATTTCTATAACATGTTTTTGTTTCAATTTAGTTTTAATTTTTTGTCAATACTGAACCACCTCTTATACCCAAACCGTTATCATAATATGAGTATGTTGATGTGGATATTTATGAAAGATGTCCGCAATTATTGTGTCGCTGAAGGCTGTGAAGTTATGTGTTAAGTGACACGGAACAATGGAAATGTATGTATTCCGGACTGCTCAACGACGAACATGCATACTATTACCGACAGTAGTAACTCGAATAATGAAGAAGAGAGTTTCCGCAAAAACTCCTTTATCTGAATTGTACGGTTTTATTAGAAATTATTATTTTCATGATATTTTACTCTGAAAGTATGTTTGTACGTTAATTATTTTCTTTAGATAAAAAAAAAACTTTTATATATATTTTTAGGCGTGAGTAGGACAGTTTGTCAAATAAGGGTAGAAAACATGGGAGGGCTCCACTGTTGTTCAAATAAATCAATACTAAAAATATAACTCATAGTGAAAATGTAAAGCTGTGTAACCTACATTCTTATAAAAAATTAAAATGGCATAAAAGTGAAAAAAATTTTTTTTTAATTGCAATACCCATTGTTCTCAAAATTAGAAATGCATGTAGGTATATTATTATTATTTTTGCAATTTTGTGTTAATATAATTAAGAATAAAGATATTGTAATAAAATATAAAGCACGGTTTAAAAATTGCTCACATTTATTTAATCCTAGCTTAAGTACCTAGGGTTGCCCGGGCTTTAGACCATGTCTCTAATTTTAGATCTGAATATATTTAACTCATTAAAAGTAGTGTAACTAAACTCACCACTAGTGATTCTTCCTCTCTTTACCTACTGTTAAATTCAAATATGTGTTAAATTAAATTAAAGCAATTTTTTTGTAAAATACATTTATGTCATTAAGTAGGCACCTAAACAACATTGCTTCATCGATTTTATTGTTTTTTCTTCAAGAACAAAAAAATGTTTTTTAAAATGTGATTTACAGTATTCTGTATTTTCAGTGTCATTGCATTTAAAGGAATATTTGACGTACTATAAGTGTGAATGCTATTTATTAGATACCTACTTATTTCATGCAGTGTTCGTCTGCTGCATACCATATTTTTAATTTGGTAGGCGGGTATGGGTACCGCCGCCCTGGGAACCATTTATTGGATGACCAACACCTCTGCCACAGGTCACCCCAAGTGGTTCGCTACGTTTGGTGACTTAGCAGGGGTGCCCGGGTTCATGGGGTGATGTTTGACCGGGTCTTGATGGCGGGTGCGTCGGCCCACCTTCTGCGTGGCGGGCCGGATTGGGAGATGCTGGTTGAGGGAGACCCTTTACAACCGGTTACCGTTGTCCGGGCCGCTCGGTAGTACAGGGGCCCGACCCTCAGGCTCACGACTGAGGGTGGGCTGCCCCATCAACGAGTGTAAAAACCCCGCCACTGCTGTTGTGCCGGTTCGTGACCGGAGGGGACCCAGCAGCAGCGTTCGGGGCGCATTGGGCGACCTCTCCAACCAGACTCTCCCTGCCCATCGCCTTGCACCGCAGTGGGTGGGTTGGATTCATACGTCCATCACTCCCGGACAATCTGATCTCCAGCATCCTACCCACCCCTCATACCCTTTCCTTCCCGGACCTTCCATCTCCACTAACAAAAAAAAAATATATATATATATGAACATACAAACTTACAACCATAACGTAACAACAACGGCGAGAAGCAGGAGTCCCCGGTGCAGGCCAAAACTGTTTGTGAATTTCACCAACATTCGCGGCCTGCACAAAAACCTTAACTCCGTCCACCACCACCTTCTCTCCCAACGTCCTAACCTTCTCTTCCTCTCCGAAACACAGATAGCCGAGCCTCCTGACGCCTCCTATCTGGACTGCCCGGGCTTCACCCTCGTGGGCAAATTCAGACCCAAGGGAGGTGTCTGTCTCTTCAGCCGAGCTGACGTCAACTGTGTGCGAATGTTGAATCTGGAAAACTCCAGATTCGACGTAATGTGGGTGCGCGTCAATCTTGCCAGTACGGTAAGGTTTTATGCGTGTTTATACCGTTCACCAAACCTAAACGAATTAGACACGTCCGAGCTCTTCAAACATTTAAGCAACACTATTGATGACCTCTTGCCCCGCTTCCCTACGGCAGAGTTTGTGGTCCTGGGGGACTTCAATGTTCATAACGAACCTTGGTTGAAGCTCAACAGACTCAGCTGGACGACAAGCGAAATCCTTTGCCCTTTGCCACGGACTGGAGCAAATGGTTCAGGAGCCTACACGGGTTCCTGATGTCCAGTCTCACCGCTCTAATCTGTTAGACCTGTTTCTAACCACTGTGCCACACGGTTACAAGATTGACGTCACAGCGCCTTTAGGATCGTCGGACCACTGCCTGGTGACGTCGTCAATCCCCGTAACCTTCAGACCGCCAAACGAGAGGCTGAAAAGAAAAGTGTGGCACTACAGGTCTACAGATTGGTTCGGTTTGCGGGCACATTTTAATGCTTTTCCGTGGTCAACTGTCTGTTTTCGGACTTCGGATCCCTCAAGATGTGCCCAGGAAATTGGTGAAGTCATCGCGTCCGCGATGGATGGCTTCATCCAATCCACTGTTAAAGAAACTGGTGTGGGCTCAAAGCCGTGGTTCAGTCGACAATGCTCTGAAGCAGTGCGACGAAAAAACGCGGCTTATCGAGCCTACAACACATCTCGAACGTCCGAAAACAGAATGGTTTATAACAAAATGTCAAAGGAAAGCAAGAGAATCATAAATAGGTCGAAATTTGAGCACGACCTGCTGATCAGCAGAAAGCTGGCTGCATGCCCGCATGGCAGCAGAGCGTTCTGGTCGCTTGCGGGCTCAATAGGTCGCAATTTCTGCAAACCCAGTCTGCCACCTCTTACCAGAACTGACGGCTCTCTAGCTAATACCGCCGCCGAAAAGGCTAACTTATTAGTCGAAATGTTCGCGGAAAACTCGACCCTCGATGATCAAGGTGCTATCCCGCCGTCGGTTCCTCACTGCGGTTTTCATATGAAAAAGCTGAGGTTCCGGCATCGGGATGTACTCCAAGTCTTACGAGGGCTCGATGTTAATAAAGCTAGTGGGTTCTGACGGAATACCTGCCCTGGTATTGCAGAGGTGCGCTGCAGAAATAGCTCCAATTTTGACGAAGCTTTTCAAAATGTCCCTGAAGTTTGGGACTGTGCCCTCCGGTTGGAAAAAAGCGATCATTCACCCTATTCCAAAGAAGGGTGACCGCTCCAACCCGGCCAACTACCGCCCCATAGCTATCACATCTGTTCTGTCAAAAGTGATGGAACGTGTGATCAACGACAAACTGCTCACATACCTCGAGAAGAACAAAATTATTAACGACCGTCAATACGGATTCCGGCGGAACCGCTCGTGCGGTGATCTTCTCGCGTATGTGACGCATGTTTGGGGGCGGTGCCTGGAACGTTTTGGTGAAACCCAAACGGTTTCACTGGATATTTCCAAGGCCTTTGACCGGGTTTGGCACCGAGGGCTTGTCAACAAACTGCCTTGTGTATGTGGATTGCCGACTTTTTGAGGGAGAGGTCGATTCAGGCGGTTGCTGATGGTTTCACCTCTTCCTCGCATTCGATAAATGCTGGCGTCCCACAGGGATCGGTTCTGTCTCCGACTTTGTTTTTGTTGCACATCAATGACCTCTTGACGTGTGCACCGATTCATTGCTACGCGGATGACAGTACAGTCCATGATAGCTTTTTGTTTGACAAACCTCCAAAGGGCTCACAAACCCCAATGGCTCGGAGGGCTTTGAAACAAAGAATGGATGGTTACCTCGAGAGTGTTTCCTCTTGGGGTAAGAATAACCTCGTCGAATTTAATGTTTCAAAGACCCAATCATGTCTGATCACGTCTAAAAGGGATCGAAATGATAATCTAGTCTCCTTCAACGGAAGCATTCTCCCGAACAGGCCTTCCATTGATATGCTTGGTGTAACTCTAGGTGACCAGCTCAGATACGGGGGCTCCATCGAGGCCAGAGTTAAGTTAGCCTCTCAGAAACTGGGCATACTGTACAGGGCACGCAGATACTTTAATAGTACACAACTGCTAGCCCTGTACAAATCGCAAGTGCGCCCCACGGTTGAATTTGGCAGCCACCTCTGGTCTGGAGCCCCAAAATACCTGAAAAAACCCTTGACTCTGTGCAGAAACGGGCGGTCCGTTTGATAGATTCTCCTAATTTAACTAACGGATTGCAATCTTTAGAGCACAGGCGCCAGGTGGGAATGCTGTCCTTGTTCTACCGGTATTACAATGGAAGATGCTCCGAGGAACTAGCGTCATTGATCCCCTCGGCACCGGTGCATAGTCGGGAAACACGCCAAACGCGCGCTCAACATTTGTACACGGTTGACATTAGTCACATGAGAACGGGTCGTTTCTACGACTCGTTCTTGAGTTCAACAGCTCGGCTGTGGAACGATTTGCCGGCCTCTGTGTTTCCTCCTTCCTACAATATGGGTCTCTTCAAGACCCATGTTCACTCCTTCCTCTCCTCAAAAACACCCTCCACACAGCATCCTCAAAGATGACATAGGCCCTGAGGGAAATTATTTTTTCCTCAGGGCCTCCTGTGTGGAGTTAATGTAAAAAAAAAAAAATATTGTTTGTTTGTTTTTCTTTTAAATTCCTCAAATCACTATTCATCTAAAAAAATATCTACAATATTTGTTAAAGAAAGTTTATCAATTAACACAGAGTTTCATTTTTTCGCATCTACTTTAATCAATTTTTTTAGTAACAAATGTTTAAATAACTTTGTGACCCGAATTTAATTAAATGATTATATTAAGTTTTTCTTAACCACCATGTTACAAATAAGAAAGGTCAATTTATAAATATTTATTTTAGCTTTATAAAAAGCTATTTATTAGCTATGTATTAACATGGTCACGTTTGAAATTATAACGTGTATTAGTAGCGGACACCCGCAACATAGCAACATACGATTTATTTTTAATTTTTATATTTGTTTCATCTATCAAAAATTTTAACGAAGAAAATAATCATTCCAAATTTACAATTATTATACAGCTTCTGTACCTTTTATAGCTTGTGTGAATTGTTTCCGCAAGGAATTTGCCTCAGTTCAAATTTTGAAATAAATTCAAAGCAAATCTCCAAGTTCTAGGGTTTATTGAATCGGGGTTACAGATAGAGACACAACCGAAATTAGCATCTTTAATCATTTTAAGTGTTTCCGGTTATTTGAAATTTCATTGATCTGTTTTCCAAATAGTCAACTCTCAGTATCTATCCTTTTAGTGAACTTTTCTAGTGATTCTGCTATTTCTTAGATAACTCCTTTTTTTGCTTGTACCAATTAGCAAAAGTGAAAATGAATAATATGCTGCGTTTAACGACGAATTACTGTATTACATGTTCAGTATCATAAGAGTTCCTACATAATATATCACGAACGTGAGATAGGTGACACTTATGTCCGCGTTTTGTAATGTCTAGAAGTATCTGTCTGCATTATTTTCATAAACAACAGGTTTCATCGTTGCAGAGAAATATATCCCATTGTCGACTAAATAGTAAAGTTATACAATGGTACGTGTTAGATTTGCTAAATAATAAGTACATGTTACGTGTAGATAGATTTGATCACATATCATTTTCAGTTGTCATCTTTGTTCTTGGCCTGGGTCCATTTTTGGTTCAAACATTTACAAAGTACCTTTACCTACAGAATTAAATAATTTTTGGTACCAAATTATCTTTAACGCAGTTTAACGTCACAAAGGGCAGACAATTTATTCCATTCTACACTGTCGCTTTCCCCGACTCATGGTACCAACAAAACGTGATTTCCTGGTGCCCTAAGGAGGTGTGTATATTACTTTGTTTACAGATTGTTGTATATACCTACTTTTAAATATTTTTCTAATAATCACCTAATATTGATTACATGATGCGTTGGGTGAGGTCTTCAAAATTATTACGATATCTTATTATGTCCTTAGGGCAAACCATCGATGTTTGTAGATTAGAAATAAGTACTCAATTTAAAATATCATGCCGTAAAACGTTACGAACAACATCTCCTCGAGCGTCTCATTCTAAATGGATAGATGAGTTCTTAGACAAAATTGCCCCCCCTTCTGTACCTAACTTAGATGAAATAACTCCCATCTACCATTCTCCTATGTCTGATCATTGGCTAGACTCTCCATTCAATTTAATTGAATTAAAAAATTGTTTATCAACAGTCAAGGACTCATCTCCAGGCAGAGATGGCATTCCTTACAGCATAATCAAAAATAGTAATGATAATGTTCTAAACCACTTCTTAGGCATCTTAAATAAAATATTCCAGACTGGCATAATGCCTGATGACTGGAGTTCCCAAATAATCATCCCAATTTTAAAATCAAATAAATCACCCAATTCTGGTTCCAACTACAGACCAATTGCTCTTTCATCCACCCTCAGTAAAATTTATGAAAAATTAATCAAAAACCGGTTAGAATTTTTTGTCGAGAGTAAACAGCTTCTCTCTCCATCTCAATTTGGATTTAGGAAAAAAAAATCTACTCAAGATAACCTTGCCATTATTAGCACTGATATTAATTTATCCATTTCTAACCAGGAAGTATGTCTTGCAGTCTTTATAGACATAGAAGGCGCTTTTGACAATGTTTCCATCCCAATCCTCAAAAAAAAACTTTTAAGCCTCGGTCTACCTCTCATGTTTGTCCAATCGATTATCAATCTGTTTCTTGATAGAAAAATTTTCATTGAGCTACCAGATGTTACTCCTCAAAGTAGATCTATTTGGAAAGGTTTACCCCAAGGGGATGTATTATCTCCCTTACTGTATAATATATACACAAACGATATGCATGTCACTATTCCCCCTCAAGTAAAAGTTATTGAGTTTGCAGATGACATAGCTTTCTTCTTATCATCCAAAATCATCCCTTCCGCCGTCAAATATCTTAATGAAGCCATGGATGCCCTTTGCACATGGCTCACTTTAAATGGTCTTGAACTTTCAGTCCAAAAGAGTCAGTGTGTCGTCTTCTCAAACCGTCACAAAAACCCCCACGTTCAAATTTTATTTAAAAACTCTCCAATCCCCAACGCCTCTGAAGTTAAATTTTTGGGAGTAACATTTGATAGGAAACTTAAATGGTCTTCCCATATTCATAATATAGTTACTAAATGTGAAAAGAATTTAAATATCATCAGATCTTTGACTGGCGTATGGTGGGGTGCCCACCCTACTTGCATTAAATTGCTTTACAATGCACTTATTCGAAGCCATCTCGATTATGCCTGCCCACTTTTTAGTACTGCATCAAAAAATGCACTCAGTAAATTAGACAAAATTCAATCAAAATCTTTGCGGATAATAACTGGAGCGATGCAATCTTCACCCATCAATTCCCTTCAAGTAGAATGTTCTGATCCCCCACTTTATTTAAGGCGTCAACTATTTGCTGACAAATTTGTTCTTAAATGTATAAATTCTAAATGTCATCAGATTATTCCGAGAGTCTCATTGTTCATCAACCCACCAAATGCACCTACAATCAGAGCTCGAACTAAACCTCTTCCTGCCATCTGTAAAAATTTTCGCTCTCTATCAGAGCTTCAAATTATCCAAAATGATCTTCTTCCTTTGTACAGATTAAAATATAGTCATGTCACCCTATCCCCAACAATTTTAGAAGGGATTGGCATTCTTAAAAGTCATTCCAATCTCCCTGCCTGTATTGTCAATAATATGTTCAATGACATTATTTCATCTAAATGGCCCAACTCTTCTCTTTTATTTACTGACGGCTCCAAATCTCCAGACTGTCCTAACTGTGGTATAGGTATTAACGTTTACCACAATAATTCTAATGATAGAATATTTTATTCAATTTCAAACCAATTTTCAATATTTTCTGCCGAGTGCATTGCAATAATTGAATCACTTAAATATATAATCAAAAATAATTTTGAACATTCCCTTGTTCTCTCTGACTCTCTCAGTTCCCTCCAAAAACTGAAATCGAGTCCTCTTCTTCATCCTGATGATCATTTTGTATGCCTTATTCGAGTGATGATAGCCTCCATTCAAAGCTCTGGAAAAACTGTAACTCTGATATGGATTCCTGGACATGTTGGCATAGTGGGTAACGATATTGCGGATTCCTTGGCAAAACAAGGAGCGTCTAACCCTATTGTTACCCTCGTAAACCATATTCCCCTATCTGATATTTTTTCCATCATCAAAGATAGATCCCGCAATGCTTGGACAGAGTATTGGAACATTGCTAGTCAATCCAAGGGAGCCTGCTATGCCTCAATACAAAGGACTATTCCATCAAAACCGTGGTTTCAAAAATTACCCCATTTTTCCAAAAAAGAAATTTCCTCTCTTATTCGAATGAGAATCGGACATTGTTCCGTTCCTTCTCACTTGTTTAAAATTCATGTCCTTGACTCCCCAGATTGTTCTTTCTGTGGTCTAGATGTGGGAACTTTAGATCACATATTTTTTGGTTGTCCCTCTCTAAATAAATATCCTCTCTTTTATCAAGCGTTATCTAAAATTACTTCCCCTCCATTCAACATCTCATCTCTCCTAAGTCTAAACTCGATTCCAATCTTCCATATAATTCTGAAATTTGCACATTTAAATAATATTAATATATAAATTTACTTCTTCATTTATATTTAAATTTACCTTTCCCTTTTCTACAATTTGAAATGATGGCCTAGAACACCCTTGATGGGTGAAAGCCAGAAATAATTGAAAAAAAAAAAAAACGTTACGAAAATCTCAATTCAAAAATTTTAAAAATAATCCAATTAATATTCTTTATGGAAATCTTGTTTAGTTTAATTTTTACGTGAACATCGCACAAGAATCTCAACCGCTCCCAATCGTCTAAGTCCATTGAGACTATGGCATACCTAATCGGGGTTTGTCGGGAGACTGAAGGTAGTGGGGAGGGAAAAGGATGCTTAAGAGGAAGCTAGAGAAGTACATGGCTGTTCAAATTGTAACAGTTTGCTCCTGCCTGCCCCTATTCTCAGAAGTTCCTGGATAAAGAAAATAACTATACATCGGACCTCTGGGTTTGTAGCATCCCGTCATTGCAGCGAGTTGCTGGCAGTTTGTTCCCGATATTTGAGCATTATCGGCTGTGTGCGGATCGTTACGGTACCACGGAAATTTTGCGGTAATGGGGACTCGTTCTGAGCTACGTAAGCAGCTTGTCCTTTTAGATTTCGAGATTTAATTTTATTTAAATGGTTTTTATCGTTGTTTTAACAAAATATTGTTCACCTATTGGTGAGCTGGCGCCCATCTTCATAAGGCATGTTTGTAACTTAAATTTTCTATAATATAAACATTTTATTGTTTTGGATCACGTGACTTAAGTAAATTCATTCTAGAAACTATTTAGTTAATGCCTTCAACAAGCTAAACGCATTCTGTTTGATTTATTTAGTAGAGTCTCTTCGCTATCGTGTTTTGTTTGAATTTACTGTGTGTAATTTTTATAACCTAGACAATAAATCGAGATTGTAATCTCCAAACATCTTTTGTTAATGAATATGTATTGCATATATATATATATATTGCTAAATTTACTCTGAAAACACACAAATTTGCAGGTTACATTTTATCTTTTAGGTTAATATGTTACAAGATCGGGTCACCATACACGGTTAAAGCCATTACGAGTCCCGTTTCATTTCTGAATGGTGGTCTTAAACATATATGGTCAGTGTGATACTGATAGTATGCTCCACTCTGAAACACTCCGAAAATATAATATGTATAATTTTAAATTGGTAAAACAGCATAAATTAATCAATAGAATTTATTTGCGCACGCCGGGATTTGACCCCTCGACAACCGTATTTCCTATCGAGAGCGTTACCCCTTGACCACGGAGATAATAGATATAATAATAAATTATGGATCATTTTTCACCAATTTCAAATCCTTGCCAACGAAAAAATGGCACATCAGAAAATCTTTTCTGAAAAAAGTTGTTTTGTTTATACGAACCGGTAATTTCAGGATACATCTACAAGGTTTTTTGTTCAAAAATTAACACAACGTCACGCTTCACTGTTCTTATTTTAATTTAATAACTTGATATTAAATTAGAGTGAGAAATGTTCGAGTGCAGCGAATCGATCGTGTAAGGTGAGCCACCCTCTGATTGGTTCTTGACCTTTCCAAAATAGAACGTATTTAGATTTTCACACGAATTGAATAATAGGATATCCTTCTCACCAAGCTTCATCTTGTATGTAAGAAGATAGAGGATGATTTATTTAGTTAACCTGGAAAACTTCAGGAGGTTGCCATTTTTCCTTTAACGATCGTTGCTCACTCCCGCATTTTAAATTTCTACCGATTTTTAATATGTTTTTCTTGAACAATTTAAGTTGTTGAGTTCTTAAACCTTCAGAAATTTGGCATATTTTTCATGTGGTCAAAATGTTTTCGCTTTTTAATAAAATGCAAATAAATTGAATGTTTCTGAATATATCCGAAAACTAAAAACTTTTTTTGAATGGTGATAAAA
Source organism: Glyphotaelius pellucidus (assembly GCA_936435175.1). Classification (NCBI taxonomy): domain Eukaryota; kingdom Metazoa; phylum Arthropoda; class Insecta; order Trichoptera; family Limnephilidae; genus Glyphotaelius; species Glyphotaelius pellucidus. Next base: position 23,284,108 of record OW386537.1, read on the forward strand.
TACGCTTTTAAATTTTATAATTCGAAATAAACGTTTAATTTTTTTAAAGTTTTCTTTTTTTTGTTTATTATTATTTTTGAAATGCTATTTTTGAAATATAAAAATTTTGCATGCAAACATAAAAAAAAATGTAAAAATGGCTCACCTTACGTTTTTTTAACTAAAATTACTAATAACAAAAAATATAAAAAAACGTTCACATTATATTGGACAAATGTATTGTAAACGTTAATATCGTCTCACTTTTTGGTCGTTTCATGTCAAAATACTTTATAAAAAAAAACGAGTGTGCTTTAGACTAGAGATGAAATGGATATTTGTTTTGCCGGATACTGGATTGCCGGATATCCGGCCGCCGGATATCTGGCTGAACATAGCCGATTGGCGATTCGTTACACGAGCAAACCGCACGAACGATCGGCTGGACGGTGAGTTCGGGCCCTGTCGTTTATGAGTGAAGCTAGTGTTTCATTGTGTTATTGAATTGAATGCAAACACGATCATTTGAGGTTACGAAAAAACGTGCTGTTGTAGTTTGAGGTGATTTTATTAGTGTTTCTTTCTATAAATTCAATCTTTTTTTATCGAAAAATGTTTTCGATCGCTTTTATGGAAAAATTTGTTTATAAAAAGTGACGATCAAAAATTTGCTATTTGTTCGTTATGTAATGTTAAAATTTTTCATGGTGGGAAGGAAAAAGGGCAGGTATGTACTAAACGAAAATTGCTTACCTCTTTTCTTCTGTTTTTGCAGAACGAACAATTTGTCTATTGAATTTTATGTTTAGATAAATAGGTGTAACTGGTGTTAAGTTCAATGCACGAAGAAAAATGCACGATTTTGGCCTTCACGAAAAAATGACATGTCTTCTTAATAAAACATCCATTTCACGATGTTTTATCGATTTGCTTCGATAATATATCATGTTGTTACAAAGAAAAAAAACATTTTAAAAACGTTACATAATTTCAAAATTAGATTACTAATAATTTATTCCTACAGTTTACTACCAAGTCACACGACAAAAATCAAAATATTGCATTTTATTCTAATACTCTGTTTTTAACATTATTCCGATTTTAAATTTAGGCCGGATAGGCCGGATACCGGATATTTACCGGATATCCGTTTCATCTCTACTTTAGACCACACGACTAAAGTAAAACTTTTTTAGCTCCATCCGTATACATATGTTTATATGTATAATATATACATATACAATATATACACGTACATATATACATAAACAATATAGAAATATATTAATTTTCTACAAATATTTAAATTTATTATGGATTTTCAATGATAAATTAATATTTTTTAATAGATTTTTTATTTTTATTCATTATTTTCATTATCGGATACATCAGTAATTACTGTGGTTGATTGTAAGACCGAGACAATAGGCTTATGGTATGAGAAATAAGATACATATGTTTTTTTGTTGTTTTTAAACTAAAAACTACACTTTTTATTCCGAATGAGATCAAGAATTGCTGGTTAAAGTCGTCGAATTCCCTATATTACGAATATACTAGTTATATTATAATAGTTATGTTATAAATAGGTTAAAAATCATACTTTTTCATTCTGAGTCTATTGAGCTAACGCTAACTTTGGAAAGCCATTAGTTTCCCATATTTATATTTTTATAGTGAAAAAAAAGACAAAAACTACCTAAACAAAGTGAATTTGCAATTATTAAATAAGTATATTCTGTTTGTTTGAAGCACCAAGATAATAGCTACATTAAACTTAAATGGTTATAATAATTAATCATTTATTTGCACAGCCCTTTCCCTTTCGTCCAATGAAATATGATATCTGCTCACATTTTTTATCGTTTCAATATTCTTTTGTTGTTGTGGTCTCGCACTTGCATACCTACGGCGCAGCGCTAGGAAAAGAGACAACAATTCAATACAATATCGTGTGTAGACTCTATTACAACCAACAACTGCCCAAGTCAAGCGTGCGTAAAGAAGTTTTACTTTAAAAAATTCCCAAAGATTGAAATTTTTTTTTCAAATTATGATTAAAACTTTGGTTTCATACAGTACATTTTATTTTTTTGGTGGCTAATTTTTGATTTGAATATAAAGCGTCAGATTTTGCCTTTCTAACATCGTTTAGAACATATTTCTCACTATGCACAGTAAGGGAGATACGGCGATTTATACGGCGAGACCTGTGTGAGCTGAGAAAAATATGGTCTCCTGTGATTAAACAGGTTAATAAAATATGTGATATGTTATTTTCTAAGATAATATCTGTACATTTGCCGAGCCAGAACGGTAATTGTAAGAAATTCCCTCGATAGAAAAAAATCGCAATTTAAGCTTTGAAAATAAAAAAATATATATCTTTTGTTCTGTTATTTAACATGTTAGCTGTATGAAAACAATCACAGTTTATTTTTAAATGCTACTTCAAACATTTGTAGAGATATTTTTGCTCTATTTTAAACGATTCGTTTTTTATCAAATATTTTCACAATTTTCGCTTAGTTATAATCGTTTTTTAATATTAGCGCGCTCACTCTAAGATTCGTATCTACATGTCTCCCTTTTAAATCATCTTCTTCTTCTTTGTGAACGCTTACTACTAATTACTTCAAAATCTATACACGGTGAAAGTTGAAGTAAAGGGTGACGTTCACCAACTTCTGGAGGTCTCTACACGTTGTATGAATTTTAAAAAAAAAACGAAATTTCTTTGTTTTTTTTTGTCATAGAAACAATTGAACTTTATTTGATTTTTTTTAAATGAATACCGCACAAGAGTCCCAACTGCTCCCGTCTGGAGCCAGTGAGACTATGGAATTCCCAATTGGGGTACGTTGTGAGGCTGAAGGTAGTGGGGAAGGGAAGGAGATGGGGAGAGGAAGGTGGGAAGTACCTGGCTATTCAGATCTGGTCACCAAACACGGCTAAAGCCATTTCAAGCAACGTTTCAATTCTGAATAGTGGTCTTACACCAGAGCGATACTGAGAGTATTTTCCACTCTGGAACGTTCCGCAAATATACAATATATTATTTTAAATGAATAAATTGTGAAATAACACAAATTAATCAAATAAAATTTATTGGGATTCGATCTCGCGACCTTCGGAATGCGAGTCAAGAGCCTTACCGCTGGACTACGCCTGTCACCTACTACTATTACCTGAAAGTCACCTTAAAGCGTTGGAATTTCAAAAAAAATATCGAAACCTTTTTCTTATTTTAAACCTTTTCCTTTTTTGTATTATCACGCAGATTGTAGAATTATTTCCAGTGGAGAAAAAACTATGTTAGCAAATTTTATGACAGAATATATCAATATGTATTGAATGATCATACTGGAAAGGTATAATATATGCAGGATGTATTTTGTTCCTCATATACATCAATAAACTCTGTAACCTACCCATAACCGGAAAAATAATATCCTTTGCAGATGACACTGTGCTTATAGCTCGACATAAAAATTGGAAAGGAGCATTCGACATAGCTCAATACGACATAGGTCTTGTAAAGAATTGGTTAGATGATAATCTCCTCACCCTCAATGCTGGTAAAACTAAATTCTTAACCTTCAGTCTATCTGCTGCAACCCAACCTTCTATCAATCAGAAAATAACAATTCAATCTTGTCCAAGTCCCTACTCTTCCTGTACTTGCCCAAATTTGGAAAAAGTATCTCATATAAAATACCTGGGGGTCCTAATTGATCACCATCTTCGTTGGGATCAGCACTTAGCCAGTCTAACTCCCCGAATTCGCAAGCTCTCTTATGTTTTTCGAACTCTAAGAAATATACTTACTCCTATAACACTAAAAACGGCATCATAATTTGGGGCGGCTGTGCTCTTAATTTTATTGATCCTCTGCAAAAAGCCCAAAAAACGATTTTACGTGCTATCAACAAGCGACCAACAAGATATTCCTCCAATAGACTCTTCACAGAATATAATGTCTTAAACATACGGCAACATCATCTAAAATTTACACTAACACATTTCATGTTCGAATACAAGAAAAAAACTCTCTTACATCACAGTTACACCACCAGAACAATAACCAAACGACACTACAATGTTCCTACACTACGCACCACATCAGCTCAAAGACATTTCATGTACCTAGCTCCTAAAATGTTTAACCTTCTCCCCGAGAACCTAAAATCCGAAACCCAACCCCATATCTTTAAAAAAAAATTATCAAAATGGATCCTTACATTCAGTAACGATGATGTGTAAAATTTGCTATTTTAATTGAATTGTAATATAATTAATACAACTTGTAACTTGAATTAATTTAATGTGCTACTTAAATTACTAACTTAATTTGTTACTTAAACTACTTAAATGAATTGCGTAAGTCAATAACTGTACACTGTACCTACACAATCTGTAAACTTCATCCGCCATAACACAGGGACATCCCTAGCATGGCGGATGAATTAACACAGTTTTTTGTTCATTGTATAAACTTCTTTTAATAAATAAACAAAAAATAAATAAATAAAATTTCAATAATATCGGGTGTTTTTTTTTTGTTCGAACAACATTATTATATCATTTTGATATCGTAAACTTCGATATTTATTCTGACTTATGAAGTATGAAATATTAATTTAACACGCTGAAGACAATATTTGTTTTTTTTTTTTTTATAAGAAAAACTCTCTTTTTATAACTTTTGAAGGTTATTCCGATCAACGTAATATATCATTGAAGAAGAAGATATCACGTATAATCTAAATGAAAATATGAAAGAGAACAAGACACAGAAAAATAGAAAAAGACAATGGTCGCAACTGGGACTCGAACCCAGACCTCTCGTCTAACCGGGACGTACGCGTATATATTTGGGACTCTCAAACGAATATTTTAAAATCTAGGAATGACCTACATGCGACCGAATCTTTTTTGTCTTCTTTGATTAAATTTGATTGATTATTTAAATTGACGGCCGGCGTGGTCTAGGGGTAAGGCTCTAGACTCGCAATCCGAAGGTCACGGAATCGAATCCCGGCGTGGCAAAAAAAAATTTGATTAATTTGTGTTATTTCACAATTAATTCATTTAAAATAATATATAGTATATTTGCGGCACGTTCCAGAGTGGAAGATACTCTCAGTATCGCCCTTGTGTAAGACCACCTTTCAGAATTGAAACGTTGCTTGAAATGGCTTTAGCCGTCGCACCAGATCTGAAAAGCCAGGTACTTCCCACCTTCCTCTTCCACATCTCCTTCCCTCCCCACTACCTTCAGCCTCACAACATACCCCAATTGAGAATGCCATAGTCTCAGTCTGCCATGGCTCCAGACGAGAGCAGTTGGAACTCTTGTGCGGTATACATATAAAAAAATTTAAAAATATACATACAATTCGAGTATTATTGATCAAATTATTCCAATAATAAAAAAACATGTATGCAGTTCAGAAAACTAAAGTAAACAAGAGTGGGAGACTCCGAATTACCGCACAAAGAGAAGACCGATTATTTACAAAGCACCGGACAAAGAGGAGACCGATTATTCTATCTCATTTTCTCGCGGGCTAAATCTTATAGATGTATGTGTTTGTCTCTTTTTAGTGTCGCTTTTTCGTTTCATCGCGTTTCAAATCACAACGGTGCTAAAAATATGTTCACTTCAAAATACATATCTATACTTTACATCTGTCATGCATAAAACTAGAGCAGACCGACGAAATTAATATGAAAAAAAAACGCTATTCTTTCTCCTTCCGCCAGGCATGTTTTAGCGGAAACTACGCCTTTCTATTTATATAAAAATGAATGTTTAAATCTTTAATTGGTTGTATTTTTTCTCATCAGATGAAAGACCGTTAAATTATGTTAATAATATTTTAGAAATTCCCGGTTGCTAAGGCAATATCTGTTATTGACAGTGTAAAGCAATTGTAAATGTCTCGAGAACAGATTTATCTCTCTGTTGTGCTAATATCCTGTCACGATTGTTAAAACAGTCAGATTCCTTTATTTTAACATTTCTTTCTTTTTCAGATAAAAAAGACAAATTTTCCCGGTTTGTGAATAATTTGGCAATATTTTAATTCAACCTACTTTGTAGTGTTGCTTGTGCTTCAAGATAGAGGGTTGAACCCGCAATGGTCGGATGGGAGCCCGACGCTTTAGACTCTGAACTACTAACCGGTAGAGCCATTTGTAGACCAAGGAAATATCGTCTCAGTAACAATCTTAGTGAACTTTAATTTACGGACCTGGTACTGTCAAAGAATATAGTGAAACATGGAATATATGACAAAGGGTCTATGGTATATGGCTGGGTACCTGGCAGATCTATGCAAATCGGATTCGTATCAACAATAAAACAATAATTTATGTAGGCAGGGTGCAATCACCTATGTATATATTTTAGTAGACAGGGTGCCATTATCTATGTGCATATTTAAGTTGACAAGTAATTATTTATATGTACATTTAAGTAGACAGAGTTTTATTACCTATGTGGACATTTATGTAGACAGGGCGTCAATTCAAAAGTACAATGGCAAAAGGAAGTGAAAATGGACATTTTCTTTATTTTTTCTTGGGAGGTACTTAATTCAATTATCACTGATAGATATTTAAAAATAAATTTATTACTTTACTATCAATAAATAAATATATGAATAATAAATAAATATATTACACATATTATGTTATTTAAATTGTTTGCGGTTACGATGTGTAACTGATAACATCATTATTATGTCGAAAATTAAGTGACGTCGAAAATTGTGTGAAATGCAGTGACAATACGGTTTCAATTACTCCATTTTGTCAATCTTTTTCGATCATACGACATCATCTGAAATGATGTCGTAAGATCGAATCGTTTATAATGCTTAGAATTTACCTACTTACGTTAAAAATGTGTACTACTGACCTCATCATTTTTTTCGATACTTAATTGAAAGTATCATTAAAAGAAAATCTATTTTTACTGCATTCCTTTATAAAAACATATGTGTGGATTAGTGATGTAACGAATGTCATGTTTTGAGCATTCGCGAGTGCGAATGCGAATATCTGCTTCCGACATTCGCGAATGCGAATGCGAATTCGAATATTGAGTTTTTTTTTATTTGGCGCCAATTATGTATGGCTTAACGGCTAACGTTCGCGCGAAGCGCGTTCCGTTTGCATCTTGTTCCGAGAATTTCCCAGTTGTTACGAAAAAAGCCGATCGATTGTTTTATTTCATTTGTCATCTGCTCATAAACAAAAACAAGTGAATTTTAAAGTTGGAGTGTGATTAGTAATTTTTTTTTTTTTTTTTTTTTTCTTTATTCATTATAATGTTTGTTACATGAATTTTATGATTTTTCGACCACCATGCTAGGCACATGCCCGTGTTGTGGGTACAATTAACATGGGTAAATCAAGTTCCATTTAAATTTGGACTTATTTTACACTTTGCGACGCTGAACGAGCTGTATGTAAGCTGTGTAACAAGGAATATTCTAAAAAAGTAAAAAATACAACGGCCATGAGAAATCATTTGAAGGCAATGCATAAAACAGAGTTTTTCGAATTAAAAAAGTGTGAAAAACGAAAAAAGGATGCATCTAAAACACTTGAATTTGCATCATTTTCCCATCAAAGTACCAAATGGGATATGAAACAGATATCGCTTCAAGAATGTGTCGATAAAACGAAACAGTTGGATAATAAATCTATGAAGTCATTGGCAGTTGATAATTCAATAAGTGAAATAAAGTGTCCTTGGAAGACTTGCCATTTAGTTTGATGGAAAGTGTTGGATTCGTAAGACTTATGAAGCATTTGTGTCCATCTATAATTTAAAGTCTCGTCAGTATTTTACTTCATTTTTCTGCGATAAATTATATGGCAAAGTAAGTCAGAAAATACTCGAATTGCTGAAATCCTTCGACAAATTGTCATTTACTAGGGATATCTGGTCTGATAATTTTTTTTTTTTTTTTTTTTTTTTTTTTCCTTTATTTTTCCCAAAATTTACATTTGATGCATACAATATTATAAAATAAAAAGAATAATGGGAACCCACTAAGGCGCAGCCTGTGCGTGGGTAATATAGTTGAATATATTTTATTATAGTACCTAGAAAGAACAAACAATGGGCATATAAAGCAAAAACATGATTAAAATTTGTCTAAACAGCTTTGCACAAAATGAGCATACATTAAGTGAAGTAGTGTAACAATAATGGTATAATGTAACAAATAAGTGCATAATATAACAATAATGGTATAGTGTAACAATAAGTGCATAATGTATTAATAAGTGTACTGTTTGTGAAAAAACAATAAAGTGATACAAATTAAGCAAACAATGTTTCAATATTTACATTGTCAAGCCACGACTTCAACTCTTTTATGTATTGCAGAAGTTTAGTTGTCACTTGAATATTTTTCGGTAAAAGATTGAAAGTACGAGGTCCAATGAATCTGAAATTGTTCTGGAGTTTCACTGCTGGGTTTAACTTGTCATGGGATTACAGAAGAATTTGAAAGGAAAATGATGGTGTTGAAAGCAGAAGTGTTCAATGAGAAAAAATAAGAAATGAATGGATTTTTTATTAACCTAATTTTTTTTTTCATATTCGCAAATCATTCGATCGAACTCTGCAAATGCGAATGCGATTGCGAATATGCAAAAATATGCGAATGCGAATACGAATATTCGTTACATCACTAGTGTGGATCAGCAGCAGCAGTGCAGTGCATTTAAAAATTTCAACATTTGCACATTGAAAGCACAAATTGTTTCTAACTGCACTACCTGATGCATTGTGTGTGCAGTCATTGGTAAGCCTCAGTCAGTAAAAGTAAGCGTATACCGCCCATTGTTGGGAATTGTGCAGAGTTCACTTTCTCATGTAGTCGAGCGACGGAAGAGGTCACAGCTAAAGGTCGGGCCAATGTTCAGGATCCATTCCGTCGAACCTCTGTCGCTCGGAGCATCTCGTCTCGCACGAGTTCTCATCACCAAACTGACTACACTTCCTCCGTCACCTATAAAATAATTAAAGCCAACCTTATCATGAAGGTATGCGATCCATTATTCATGATGATTAATTATCTTGCGAATCAATTAATTATTAGTGCCGTAATAGAAACATTTAATTACAATAATCGTTGGATGAAAAAATGCATTGATCCAACCATGAAACTTGCTAACACTTTATGTAATTGCCATTTAATAGGTACCTACTAACCTTTTCGTAAGTTATCTAACTATAATCGATAAAAGACCTGAGAAAATATTCTTCTGTCTGGCTTGACGGATGATTGCTTTCCAATGGTTGAGAGTTCAATCAAGTTCGTTGCAAATTCAAGGTAGAATCCAAAGCTATTTGGTTGCAGTACCTATTCTCGACTCGCAGAATGATAGCCCATTTGCAACTTTTACTCGACGTTTCTTCCGATATGATTACATCTTCGTAGTTCAATATGTCCATTCAGCTGGTGAAACCCTTATTGGAAAAAGATAATTATACTGCTTATAAATCTTTTCCGGAACTTGGAGAAAGCTTTTTGCCATGGCGTATCATGGTGTTTTTTTTTTAATTATTTTTAGAAAAATAATTACCATCATGTGTCACTATGTCATCTTTGGGAGTGCTGGGTGGAGGATCTTTTTATGGAAATAAAGGAGAGGAAGTTAAATATGTATGAGGGGTGGGTAGAAATCTGGGGGTCCATGTGTCCAGGAGTGAGTGATAATAATTGTTTTTTATTGTTAAAATTACAAATTTTAGTTTAATTCTTCATGCCAAAAAACATATACACAAACTAGCTGACCCGGCCACGCGTTGCTGTGGCTAACGAAACACAACGCCATCTACTGGATGGTTACCCAACCTAGATAACCAAGTGTGGATAAATTAACTCACACCGCCATCTGTTAGAAATTTATGGAACTTACAAATAATTACAAAGCATTGTACTATAACAAACATTTCATTCGCAATAATAAATATTGAGGTCAATAATCGAGATAAAAACTATCCTATCTTTTAAGTTGGACCATATTACACACAGTACCGAAGCCAAATTTCATCAAAATCGGTTAAGTAGTTTCGGAGTTCATCTCGAATAAACATCGTGACGCGAAATTTTTATAAATAATATATAAAGATATGCATTAAAAAGAAATCATAAAAATTTCAGGCAGGCGAACGATCTATGAATCCATCGCTCCCACTGCGGTGCAAGGTGATGGGCCGAGAACCCGACTAGAGGTCAAAGGGTCTCTCTCAACCGACCACTTCCTATACCGTAGCAGTAAAGACCTATGTAAAACTCACCCTCATGCACCCGAGCACTCCTGTTAAGTCACCAAACATAGTGAACCACTTGGGATGACTAATAACAGAGTTGTTGGTTTGCATTGAATGGTTCCCAGGGTAGCCGGCAATACCCACACCTGCCTCCCAAATTGACCTATTTTATTATACAATACACCCATTTTATTTTTGTCTACTTATAAGCTACCCTTACAACGGTAAAAGAATGTGAATAGATACCCACTGCGAGAGTCCTTAAGGACACTGCAACTTCCAGATACATATACGTGCAGCCGTTAGAAATGGAAAATGATAATGGTCAAACGGACTGGTTTCATCCACCTTGATGGGAAGAATTCTCACATACCTGGAAAGCCACGTCTTGAAACCAGGAGACAAATGTCCAATGGTACCAATTGGCTTATATGCGATTAATAGTTGACTTGTAACTTGAAGAACTTTATTAGAGAACGGGTATGTATATGTTATGTAGTTATATCCTTATCAAAAATAATAAAAATGTTCATTTCATTGCCCTTATTTGGGATACTCAGAAGCTCGAAACCCTGGACGAGTGCCCAATCTTCGTAGGTGATCGCTACGTCACTGCACTTCGCAATCAAAACAATAAGACAATGAGCGTAATAAGTTTTGATTACAACTTGTGAATTGTGTACAGGTTTTCAATTCACAATCATCATCAAGTACCTACCTTTTTAGGCAGAAATCAAAATCATCGATATTATGTAAATATTCCTTTACTTTAGAGAAGGCTAATTGTTAAATATTGAAATAAAACTGTGTGTTCACCTAAATCGTTTTAAACAACAGGACCTAATAATCCCGACTTTTCTAAAAAAATTATAGTTTTACGAAGAGCTTAGGTACCTTTTTAATTTGTGAATATAGATTCAAAAGCAAATTTATGGGTAAATTTTTGAAGCAGCCGACACGGTTTTGCAAACCGCATGGAGTCAGTCAGACTACCCATCATTGAAGTAACGTTGTTATAAATATATTTGAAGACTTTTTTTAAATACTTTATACAGTTACCAATATTTTGAGGATGACATATAATTTTTCGTAAGCCGCGTCAAAATTATTACAAATATGATTTCTGGTCTCATTTCATGAATTTAATGAAATCTGACATATGATGGACACTATAACGCTCTCCGAAATTAGCTAAAGATGGAGGTAGCACAACACGACATAACACCCCAAAAATAAATAACGAAAATGCTTTTGGTCGTGAAAATCTAAATGAAAAGAGGTTATTTTATAATTCAATCCATTCCGCAACAACGAACAAGTTGAAATTGACAGACATTAATTATTAAGTATTGATCTTTCGATTGGCACTTGAGTTTGCTTCTATTTCGCTTATCTAAAACACGGGTGAATCTTCAATTGAATAATTATGACATATCCATTTTGGAATCACACTTCTCTCAATTAAAAATGAAAGAAGAAGTTAATATTATTTTATAAAATTCGTAGTTTTTTTTAAACCAATGCGTATCTTCAAAGATGCTTTCGTCTTCGAAATTTAATGGGTTTATTAAACGAAGATATTATAATTTATTGCAAACAGTCACATTGTGTCAGTAACGCGTAATTTTCATTTTCTTAGGGATTATGCATTATGAATAAAAATACAGTTTATTTGCACAGGTGGATAGACCTTATTCAGCTTGTTTAGTCACGATAAAATAAATTTAACAATCCTTTGACAGCTTTTTTTAATTAGCTTAATTTCAATTTGAATGGATCTTTTTTTTCGATAATTATTTTCGGGGTGTTATGCCGTGTTGCGCTACCTCATTCTTTAGCCAACGTTTCAGACAGCGTTACAGTGTCCATCATCAGGGCAGATGTGCCGTGACTGTGGTGATGGACACTGTAAAGCTGTCCGAAACGTTGGCTAAAGAAGAAGGTAGCGCAACACGCCATAACACCCCAAAAATAAAAATGCTTTTGGCCGTGAAAATCTAAAATCGGATATTTTTTTCAAAAACTGGATAGAATCAATGAGAACCATTATTTGCCAGTATAGCTAAAGTAATGCGGTAAAATTCTTTAGCTTATTTTTTATGTAAAGAGTTTTTTTACAGTGTACACCTTAAATATATATTTTTTAATTCGTTTCCAGTTCCGGCATGACGTACGTCGAGGTCGTTCACTAGCATTTTTAAAAACGGAACTATTTTATTTTATTTGGTTCCATTATATACTAGTATAAAATGTGTAAATGTATAAAAATATAATAAAAAACAATATCTCATTACAATTATAGTATACACAACATATTGCATGGTAGTCGTGTGAATGTTTGCATTTCTCATCAACATAATAATCATTAAAATCAACACATAACGTGCATAACTGTTCACCTTTGACCTTTTATGTTATTGTAGCCATCTTATATCTTACGCAAGACGAGCATGGAACTGAGTAAAAACTACATTTTACCCTATACGAGTTTGAACTTCAAAACGGTTGGGACAACCTGTAAAAATTCATATAGGTAATTGACAAACTGCTCGTTACGTGTACGTTCCCATAGAGCACACGTAACGTTCATTTTGTCGAGAGTGAGAGACGTAGTATATGTGAGTGTGAGAAGAAGAATTGAAGAAGACACTGTTACTGAATAAGTATCAAAACCCTGCTTCAATCGAAGGCGGTAGAAGTATGCGGGTATCACGGAATATCGTCTGCCGCCATATAATCGTGAGTTTCTCTTTTACGTAATAAACATGGGAAATTTCTTGAAGAGTTGCGATACAGAAATGGCACACGTTCTAAATATGCATACATAATACAACCTCTGTTCATTGTTCTAACTCCTTAATTAAACCTTCTTCTTACATTTAAATGTGATCTTTATCTCGCTGTATTTAGGTTTGGTGTATTGCGATGTTTTTGGAACATTCTGTTATCACGCACACAATACACAATACACGGAAAAACAAAACAGTTTTACAAGTGCAGATTATAGTCATTCTAGCCGGTAAGTAAAGAGGAATATAAACGCTAGAAATATTTCGATTCTAGTGCCATACAAAATTGAAATTCGCGCGTCGTATTTGAACGAGGCAAGTAAGCGAAAAAGTGTTTTTTTTATTTATTTTGTGCATAATTTTATAAGAATGAAAAAAGATAGAACATACAAAACCTCAAAAATAGTCTTAGCCATAAAGGGGTATTTTTTTTTAAATTGTTTCTTATTACTTCATAGTTAAGTTACGAAAAAACATATTTTTTAGGGGTTTACGCTTATATTTTTTGTTATGTAAATAATAATTTTATTGTAATTCCAATACGTAGAAAAGCTAGTAAAAGCTTCAATTTATCCGTAGCAAATTTTTTGTTGTTCATATTGTAAACCGATTCGTCGTAAAGATGAATCTAAATAGTATCTAAATAGGATTTCAAGTATAGCTTTATATTTCACTAAAGCTTGAAATTCAGAAATTTCTTCAAACAGGTAACGATGAACTAGAATATTCTACAATCTTGTAAGTACGTAGTATCTAGGAAGTGAATGCTTACTTTTTTATGATAACGTGTGAGATTTTCATGTATTTTGTCGTTACTGATCAACTTTATACATTTTACAATTGTTACATAATGTGTTAAAAGATTTTATACTGAAGTTATTTAATGCATACATTTAGTCTGTGCAATCATATGACGAGTTTAATGGTATTCTGTAACCTGGTTTATGGAACCTGCTTTTTAGATACCAGCAATAAAATCACTATCGAATATGATTTTTTTTAATTTTTAAAAAGAAAGACCATCATTTCCGAGTTAGGAGTAAGTAAGCGTTTGAAAGTGAAACAATTGTTTTGGAGAAACCTTTGATATTCTATATAACGAAGAAAACCTTTAAAATGCATAAAATAATATCGCGCTGCAAAGGTGAAAAATATTCCACAATTAGGTCGAACCACAGAATTCTCTCTTTAGAATATTTTAAACAAAGGCTCAATATTTTGAGTTGTCGATTCTGATAAAAGAATCCTTTAGAAAGAGTTCCCTTTAACCCTTTTACTAAGCAGAAACCGTTGAATATTTTTATTACAATTTTGTTTATATTTCTTTCCAAGTAAGCCGTACGAAAAGCCACGTAGGCCGCTCGAAATAGGCTCCCAGGCCGCGTTTTGCTCATCACTGATATATAGACTTTAGCGGACTTAACTGGTCAGCGCAAATGATGTAAGAATGAGCCTCATAAACAGCGTTGGATTAAAAAACGAGGAATATTAATTATTAGTATCGATGTATTTATAATCAACATTGACCTATTATAATCATGCTAGAGCCGGAAATCGAAACACTTAAAACATAACTTAAACACCTACATATTATTCTTCCCTGAGAGATCAAAATATAAAATAAAGTGGAAGAGGATTTGTTATTATTTTTTTCTCTTACTTGTATTAATTATATAACAAAATTACTTTAACGATTTAGGTATACTTTCAGCTTATATCTTGATACTCTGTTATAATATATTATCGAAATCATTTGTCCTTTCCGTGATAGTGTAACTATCTGAGATTACTTGTTTAAACCTGAAATGTTCCATGGTAGCAGTATAAAGTATTGTTTTCTGAAATTGAATTCTTTAAGCAGAAGTTCTGACGATAATGTAATTGGTCAGAGTGGAATCGCTGTGAATATTAATTTTAGCGGTGCAAGTCGGTAGTGTGTATTTTTGTTTTGATTCAACTTCGCTGTGTATTCATCATATACAAATTATGTTTTAAGAACCCACACATTATTATTGTTTATTATATACTTATTATGCCATCTGCAGTTCAAAAACTGTTTTTTTCTAAATCCCTATTGTATAACACTTTACTTTTTACCTACCATCTATACTTCTACGTTCCATGTGTAATACTTATTTATGTTATATTTGTCATTTAAACACACCTGTATGCACTAAATCATAAAAATATAAATATAAGTTAAAGCCCATAATAATAATTTTGTGATTTTTAAGTTTATGTACCATTTAATCCTTAAGATTTTTAAAAACCTTCCAAGAAGAAGTTTATTCCAAGTCATGAAGAGTATATTATGTTATCAATTTATAAAATTAAAATGAGAAGCTAATCTCGTAGAGCATTTTTTTTATAATTTTAAATGTTTTGCGTAAATATCGTTGGTTTAATATTATTTGAGGCTGAACCTTTTATTAAAATTGTAAGTCCAATTTTTCCTTTGAACCCTTGAAGATATATTTATAAATATTTATTTATTTTTTTTTTTTTTTTTTTTATTTCTATACATTACAGTATTTACCTTTATAATTTTATTATGTTGGGTGTAAGGTAGGTTTGTGAAGGTGAAACTGTGTATAGGTATTGTTGTATGTTTCGTGAACACCTCACTAGGAGAACCTGTGCTGAGGTGTTTACGTGTTTATTTATGTTTATGTGTGACAAGTATTTATGTGTTGTAATATAAAGTTTTATATGTATTTTTTTTCAAATTTTAACAGTTATTGTACATTGGTTATATAGAAGAGAAAAAAAAAGTATTTAAATATATTAGAGGAATATAAAAAAAAATTATATATGTATATATATATATATAAACATACACATACATACATACGCATCCATATAAATACATGTACCTGCATATAATATATATATATATATATATATATTTTTTTTTTTTAAGTGCAACTTCTTTAGCACCGTTGTGGTTTGAAACTCGATGATACGAAGAAGCAACACTAAAAGAGACAACACATACATCTATAGGACTTAGAGGCCTTTTAGGATTTAGAGATTTAATAAATAATAATATTATTTTCAACAAGGTATTTAACAAGTATTTTTTTTAAGCAAGGTTTTTCCATACGCTTTAAATAAAAAAGAAAGAAGTTAAAACTATATGGATAAAAGCAAAAAATAGTAGATGTAATTAAACAAACAAATCTATGTATATAAAAATCAAAATATGCTTGCTTGGGTTTATATGAATGGGAAAGAACACGCAGTGAGAAACAATTTCTTTATTAAGTTGTATGCAAAGCATACCAAAAAATCGCTAGTATATAAATATAATATCATGGTATGAATATGTATAATAACAAAAAATCCCAAATAGGCTTAGCCAGTTTGTTAAAAGCAGTTAAAATTTACTTTTATGCCTAGTGCTTTTATTTAAATATCCATTTATATATAAATGGCCTTGTGTGAAACCTTCTATTTAGGTGAGTAAAGGGTGTATTATGGGATGTAATATAAATATGGGAATGCTCTCCTCGTTCTACCGGAATCTCAATGGAAGATGACCCTCCGCTCGGCACCTGGGAAAATGACCCTCCGCTCGGCACCTGGGAAAATGACCCTCCGCTCGGCACCTGGGAAAATGACCCTCCGCTCGGCACCTGGGAAAATCAAAGACAACAGGCCCTGAAGGAAATTATTTTCCTCGGGGATGCACGCATAGATTTAATGTTTAAAAAAAATCAACTATTTTCAATCTTAGACCAAGTAGCGCCATCTCTTGGGTCGGCTGGCAGCCAATTTCAAGAAAAAAAATGGTTTGAATAAGGATTAAACCTTCCTCCCCAGAGACTGACTAAAATAAGCGAAAACCGCTAACACCAGAGCCAAATCCTAATTGGATGGTACCGAGATTTAATCGTAATTTTTAAATGTAATTTCATTCAATTTCAGAAAAATGCGTGTGCGTGCGTGAGTGCCACAAACGCAATATCACCGACGACGATCGGATGTCGGGAAGTGAGTTAATTACCACTTCCAAGATTTGCATTTATTCAATCATGAAAACAAAAATGTAAATTCTAATAGATTTATTTAAAAAAGAAAATATATTCCCTCTTAGCTTTTTCAACTTCGTCACGCCTTTGGTATTTTTGAGAACATTCTGCCCAATCGCTTGATGTTTTAGTGTATGTTAAATGGTACCCGTAAGTGGCCAGTTCACGGGCAAGTGAAGATATAAACTGCCTGAATCATTAGCCACATCGTCATACCTTTATTGTTTTAAATGTCAGGGCCTTCGCGGATGCCACAATTTACCTTTCATGAGAAGAATTTAAAACATTCATCGTTATTATGTGTTATGAACATAACATTTCTCATTGAGACGTTAATGGCTTGTAACAGGTTATTGGTATCTGGTGGTCAATGCAGAACAATTTTTAACTCTTCTGGAAAATTTTATTTATGTTTTCATAACATGACGCAGTTTGCCCATTCACCTAATTATGAAGATACTCCGAGGAAATGAGAGAAAGGTCTGAAAGAAAATGAGAGAATTTAAATAGGCTTATAATAATAATTTTTATCCAAGATGTGGGGAGGATAGTGCAATCTCACACGTCCCATGGCCTAATTGATTGAAACACGCCAAATACGCGCCCAACCTTCTCTCCTTCCTCTCCTCAAAAAGACTCCTCGCACAGCACCCCAAAGATGACAGGAACTGTAGGAAATTATTTTCTTGAGGTCGGAGTTAATATAAACAAATGAACCTGTAAAAACTAATTCATTATAATCCATTTATTTTCAATAAAATTACTATGACACACGCATTTTCAATATTATATTTAGTTGGCCATATTTTGGGTCGGCTACATGTCGGCTAGCAATCAATTTCAGGGAAGAAAAAAATGGTTTGACTGAGGATTGAACTTTCCTCCCTAGGGACTGTCAAAAATAAGTGAACACCGCTAACACCTGAGCCAAATCCTAATTGGATGGTACCGAGATGTAATCGTATATAGAATTACGTATTTTATACATTAACTCGTATTTTGTGGTTAAGGTTTTTTGATTTTGAGCTTCCGTTTGGGAGGAAATCGAGTCCGAAGTTTGAATTTTTTCTCTCAAAGATTTTTTAATTTCCCTATTTAACATAATTTAAAATGCGTCAAAACGTAGACCAGACTACAAACATTTTTAACTCTTTAGTTGCAAAAAAAATCGATAAAAGTATATTGTGAGTATATTCTTCGTTTAAGAAGATTCCCGCTTTTGTATACTACGAGTTTCCGGACATTGTGTATAAGTAAAATGTTTTTTTTCCTTCTCCCTTAAGTTAATGGAGCTTTTTTTCCAATGTTTGGATATGTTGTGGGTCTGAAAGAAAAGGAGAGAATTGAAATAGGCTATAATAATTATTAAACAAAAAATCCAGGATGTGGGGAGGATAGTGCAATCCCACACGTCTCATATAGTTATACATATTTACACAATATATTTTATTAAATGAAGACATTATGAGCGAAACTCAATCGAAAATCTAGAAACAGAAAAATCAGAAAAAGATATTGCCAATATCTTTTTCTGATTTTTCTGTTTCTAGATTTTCGATTGAGTTTCGCTCATAATGTCTTCATTTAATTAAATATTACAGTTTGAGGTTTTACTCATAAAGTTAAAATAATAAATAACAATATATTTTAAGTAAAGAAACAAGTATATGGATTAAAAAAAAACAAATTGAAAATAAAAATTTTAAAAAAATAAATAATCAATTATTATGTTGGGCGTGGTCTGGGGTGAGCTCAGGCCCAGCGCTCACTTAGGACTGGCACTTGGTGCTGGAAGGCTGCGGTCACCATCATCCTGGCTCCAGTGACCCGGTGTCTCATCAGACCGGCGAATCCATGCTGTCCTAGCTCCGTAAACATTGTCGATGCCCTGCTGTACCTTCTGTATCCAAATATAATTCTGCATGCATTATTTTATTGGATCCTAAGTCATTCCATCGAGCTGATTTGGTAGTGACACCACGTTTAAAACGTAGTAGCTAGTGCAAAAAGTATTGAACAATGTTTTTTTGCATTATTGCTGCATTGGAAGAATCTTGGGGCAATCATATTAGACAGTATGCTGATACTTCTCTGTCATTCAATATCATCATCATCCGAGAGGTTCAGTAATGTGTTTATGTTTTCCTCATTAAAGTTGTACGGGGAGCATCTTCTCGGGATTTTTTTCCATTGTGGAATGCAATAAGTTCCGTCTTTCTGGGGTTTTATATCATGTTGTGGTTGTTTGCGTATTCTTCGCAGATTTTTAATAATAATGCGCCTTATCATCGCCTTTAACCTCTAGTATGACTGCATACTACGACAATAGGGCGCGTTAAAAACTACCCCCAAAAATTTGTAGGTTTTGATAACGTTTTATAATCATTTAAAAAAATGAAGTACGGTAAAGCGGCTGCGATCAGGGCTAACTATTTACTACAAACATTTTGACGTTAACTTGTAAACAAAAACAGATATATTGTATACATATTTACTTAGCCGTATACATTGAACGTTACTTTTGCAAGTATGTAGATAGCTACTGACTAACACGATTCATTTTATTTACATTTTTATATCGTGTTTAAGGTTAGTTCGCCGCTATGGTGTGAACAATATGATGTTTTTGTCAATTAATTAAATAGTTCGCACGGCCCCTACCCGAATCGTTTCAAAATTTGCCAATTCAATTCTAATGCGTAATATACAAATGCTTAGACAATAATTAGCATTTATTTTTTTCCCGAATGACGAAACTTATATCTAAAGCCCCGCATTCTCAGAGCATGCTTGTTTTACAATTACTTTTACTATTCTTTACTTATTATTACATACTAGTATCAATTATGATGTTAAGTTTATTACTGCAATGTTTTTCTTGGGTATTTCATTTCGTTATTCATCCAGCAAAAACTTTGCAATAGTATTTTTTCATGTGAATACCGCGCCTATTTTTTTTTTTTATATGAATACCGCACAAGAGTCCCAACTGCTCCCGTCTGGAGCCAGTGAGACTATGGCATACCCAATTGGGGTATGTTGTGAGACTGAAGGTAGTGGGGAGGGAAAGGAGATAGGGAAGAGGAAGGTGGGAAGTACCTGGCTATTCAGATCTGGTCACTAAACATGGCTAAAGCCATTTCAAGCAACGTTTCAATTCTGAATGGTGGTCTTACACCAGGGCGATACTGAGAGTATCTTCCACTCTGGAACGTGCTGCAAATATATTATAAATTATTTTAAATGGATAAATTGTGGAACAACACAAATTAATCAAATAAAATTTATTTACCACGCCGGGATTCGATCCCGCGACCTTCGGAATGCTAGTCAAGAGCCTTACCGCTGGACTACGCCGGCCGTCTATTTAGAGTCTAACTTACCTGTCAAGAGTTCCAGCTGCTCCCTGCCGTCTGAAGCCAGTGAAACTGGCATCTTCAATTGGAGTATTTTTTTTTAGGCTGAAGGTGGGCAAGGGAAGGGAAGGAGACAAAGAAGAGGTAGTGTTGGGAATTACCTGGCTATTCAAATCTGGTCGCCAAACAAGGCTAAAGCCATTTCAAGCAATATTTTAATTTTGAAAGGTGGTCTTACACCAAGACGATACTGAGAGTAGCTTCCACTCTGGAGTTCTAAATCATTTCGTGCCGGCATAGGTAAAGCATTTGAAAGAGGCCCTTCTTAGAAGATGTGTACTGGATAGATAAAAAAATAATTGTTGAGATTAAAATTAGCTTTCTATTTGAAAGCTGAAATATGAAACACAAAAATATAAAAGGAACATTTTCAAATTGAATCGCGCGTCTAAATTTAAATGGAATTGATAAATGTCGCAACGCACTCAATATTTTTGAGAATTTGCAGGGTAAGAGGGGAGTACTGGTGGATGTTCCGATCTAGTTCTAAAAACTTTTCTGAAATTTTCGGTTCTATTGCACAAATATATTCAAAAATGTCCCCTTTAAAATAATTTGTCTTTAGGTACGCGTATTGTAATATAAGATTGAAAATGATTGGGTTTCAATAAAATAAATTATTTAAATATTAAAATTCGTGTACAGAAAATAAAATGACGTTTCTAGAAACATGGAGGTACGCAAACACAGATGTTAGCAAGCAAATAATTTTAGAAAGAATGTAGACTTGTTAGGTTAGAACACCGGATTAAATTTTAATGTGCATTTTTGGCGAAACTAATAATTATTTCACTAATCCATACGCCTACCTATTTGACGAACTCTTTAATTCAATAATGAACATAAATATTTCGTGTCCAAGTACCTTAATTGCTGAATGAAAAGATGTGTTCAGTTGTTTAGTACGCCACATTGATAAATCTATTTTATTGCTGTTCACATTGTTAGATTGCCAAAAAAATGTAGATAATTACCCAATTTGCCAACAAATCATGATGTTCTTCTCATGTTTATTACCAGCTGCACGAATGATACACGTCTCCTTAAAGTGACTAATATGGTACAGACAGCCAAGTTATTGTTCTCATGGCCCTGAATAGCGGATGTTCCTCTCAGCTCGTTCACTCCTCATTTTCTATTTCTGTTGGTCTTCCATGTGAAATACAATGTACATACCTGTTCCTTCAACCTTCATATAGATATAAGATACACGCGTTTCGTTTAATATCATCTTGTTAGATTAGACCACGCAAAAGTACAAATGGCATTAAAAAACTTTTGGATGATGTTCAATTCTTATTTACGAGTAGGCACCTTTCCCACCTGTTAATTGCGGTGAAGGTTCTTTAGTACTTCCTGTGTCTCTAATCTGTAGAACATGGCTTTAAAGTGTAATTATGTCGTGTAATTAAGTCCAATGCAAACATAGGCTAAAAATGCAAATTCAGAAAAAAATTTAAATAAAAAACTAAATTTGTTAAACAGCAATTAAACAGTAATAGGTAAGGTTATTCTACGTAAATTAGTCCTTTGAAACAATATCGCAGAATTGTATATGATTGATTTGACTACAATGTTCAGCATTGTACGAGTGTAGCTACTTTTCCCACGACAAAGTTCGACTAAGGTCACATTTTTATTGGGCAAACGCAGAACATAAAACTCTTATAAAATATACCGGTTGCGCAAATCGCATAACCTCACATTAATCGTTATTCTCTTTAATTATGACTGTGTTCACGCATTATAATCGTAATTTCCCATCGCATTATATGGTAATTACAACAATTAGTAAAGACAGTTAAAACTGAATTTATTTCGTCGTAGTCGTAAAAATTACTGTTTAACGATTTCCTACAAACTACACCGATGTGCGATGTTCATTGAATCGATATGAGTATTTCATTGCGAATTCATTTTTATCAAAACTTGATTGACATTTTAAAATCCATTTTGGCTTATTCGAACTAGAAATAATAGTCAAATTTGGAAACTGCAGGCCTGCGAGCGTTGCCTTTTAGAAAAAATATAACTCCGGTTCGCTGGCGACACAACGCGGGTATGGTATATTCAAATGAATCATTCGTGGATAAACAGAGTGCTTAAAAAAATATGCTACACAATAAATAACTCGGCGGTAAAGCTTTTTGAAAGTTACCTATGCAAAAATAATATTGCACCATTTAGAGTTTCATCAATTTTTCCATAAAATATCATTACTGATATCAAATACGCTCGGTTCGTGTTTGAATTATTTTCAAGATTGGATCGTACATCGGTAATTTCGTTGAAGTGTAATTGTAATTGACCTATAGCGATGTTTGCTATGTGCTACAGTCCATAATGCACACATATGGACGTGACTAGGTCGTCTGCGTTCTAGAAGAAAACTCTAATGTTATTTATAAAGAGAATGTTTTGTACCATAACGGAGATAACACTTGTATGTTACTATTGATTTAAAATTGTATAGGTAAATATTAGACGATTCTTACAAAGGAATAATTCTATCTTATCCTTTTTAGTTTTATAGCCCCGAGCAGCCGTCATTGCATGAGACCCAAAGCTCCGTACTTCACTGTTACGATCCTGCTGCTGAGAATTCAGTTTTCCTCTTTCTGTTGCACGCAGCCTCGAGTCTACGACTTTTTCAAACTGGGGCAGAAACTTGATAGTGGCGCCCCCTAGGGGGGGAGGGCTCAACTGTCGCGGAATCAATAATTCTATTAAAAAATATTAAATTATTTGTTATACCTTTTTGTTTAGCAAGTTAGATTCTTTTGTATTTTAAGTACCTGGTTGCTCCATCCTTCCTTCTTGTAAAAAATAAAAATGTTCATATCATCCAATTTAATGTAGATCTGAATGTAATGGAATCTTTCAGTTAAATTTTCATTCACTTCCCGAAATACCGAAATATGTGAATTTTCGAACACGTGATAAAAATTATTACAATACAAACAATAACAAAAACTAATAAATATTAAAGTTTAGTGATAACACGTGATTAGCGTGTTTTTTTAGACCATATTTTTTTAACCTGCCCACGCCCTCACTGTGCCATCTCAACGCCCCCTAATTTTCTCTGGGTCTTTTACCCCCCCTGAAAGTCTCAAACGCTCACAAGGGGGCGTTATCGCCCACGTTGAGAGCCTATGACGTACACTATGCACGCGTTCAAAATCGACTTAGCTACGTTCATAAATCGTCTTAGAATGTGTTCAAAAACCAACTGGACGTTTTAAAATCAAATGAATAATCGATAGAACAACGTGGTGCGCTGGATGCCAGGCGCTTTGTGAATCAAGTTTTTTTTTTTCAATCAAACATAGAAATTACGATTTTGGCACCCCCTAAAACTGCCGCCCGGGGCAGGCGACCCGTTTGCTCGCCAACCCCCCTCCCCCTCCGCCTAGATCAAGGGCTGGTTGCATGCCTAGTTGATGGAAAAGAATGAAATATTAGAACAGCTCTATCCGCGGTACTACTTTATAGGTATCTCGTATCATCTTCGTCCTCGATGGCTTTATTTAATCCATAAATGTGAGATGTGGTAACGTCGACTGTTAACATGCTTCAGGTATTAAAAATATGCAGATAGCATGAAACTAAAAAGCGCTGGACAGAGCATTAGTGCGATTTTAAACGAATGGCATTGAAGCCAAATCCAGGGTGAGGGGAAATTGTCTGGCAGCCATCTTGCATGACAAACTTTTGAAATGATTTATGTGCATCGTGGTGTATAATGAATCATTTCTATTTGGTATTATATTATTAATGCAATATATAACGGTTTGTGAGTTTTTGGGTATTTGGTGAGAGAGGGAATGGGAAATGTCATTAAAAAAATTAAGCGGGTTTTGACATTTTTCATACACCTTGCCCCTCAACGGCTTCATTTTTTTCTCGAATACTTCCATACTGGGCTTATTAGATCCACGGCAGGTAGAATTGTAATAGTTAAAATGTTAGAATAGACGTTGTATTATCTTTAAGCAAAACCTTTACTCACATATTTGCTTTGTGCTTGCAATAATGTCAGATTGCAAGAATGTTAGTCTTTCGATCTATAACCGGTAATTTTAGCATATTAAGAAGTACCCTCTTCATCAATAAGTACCAGAACGGAACACAACTTCTTTGAGTAACTACTCTAAGAATGTAGTTTTTCAACGTTGTTTATACCTTTCCATTAACATTAATATTTAATAACCCATTAACATATTCTCCATCTTCTGTTCGTTGTAAAATAGGAACATAAACACACTGACCAGCCAGTACATTAGTGTGAATAATATTTGTAATATTTTAATTAAATGAAGACACTATGAGCGAAACTTAATCAAAAATCTGGAAACAGAAAAATCAGAAAAAGATATTTGCACCTCTGGGACTCGAACCCAGGACTTCTCTCTTTCCGGGCGAGTGCACTTGACCATTGAGCTAAGGTGTCGATATCCAATTCGGTCACTTTTAACTGTACCATACTTCGACTAAGAACCACCCATGTTAACTTCATTTTCTTAAAGCATATTTTTATTGGCTGCCATCTTTATGCCATAAAAATATGCGTGTTTATGGAGGATATTTGACCGTCTCCCGTAGCCATCAGGGGGGACTCCGTCCAGGCAATCATGACAGTGATGTTTGTATTTTTCTAGTGGGGTAGTCTGCGCCATAAGCTACCGTGCGGTGGCGGAGAAGTGCTCTGAACGTGTGGACTTGTCCCTCCAGGAACATTTCCGTAGCGCTGCAGTATCTCGGTAGGCGGAATAGTTGGCGATAAGCGTTATTATAATATGTACCAGGTACTTTACGTTACGACTTCCATTTTCCTTCTGTATAGCCATACTGAGGGTATTTGCATGAGTTTGTTTTTACATCTGAAAATCATAACGATTGTTTATAAAATAATTTCATTTCTATAGCGCCGTTTTCGTGAGAAAATCACCTCAAGAGCGAAATATCCTACATGGAATCTTCCTGCATGAAATCTGGTTCAACGAACCTAAAATTATTTTGAGTTCATTGAATCAGATGAATATTGTAGGTACAAAATTACTTTATTTTGTTTTTAAAATTGGAATTGATTCGTCAAGAATACAGACTATCCCTTGATTTTTTACGTGTTTCACGCTAGAAATAAATAAAAACAACAATATTTCGCGGTTTTTTCATTTCAAAATTCGACTCACGGCTATATTCACTAATTAATTGAGTTTAGCATAAGTACATACAAATTATGAGCATAAAATTTAAAATAAAACATTGCTATCATTTCATCATACCTTTCATATAATCTATAATTCAGTGGCTGAGTTGGCATGGTGTCTAGGGTCCCACCATGCGTCGTGAATTCATTTCTTTGCCTGGCTAAGTTCTCCATCACACACAAGCAACATTTCAAATATTGTCATGTTATTTTGTAACCTGGGAATGTTTGTCTTTCTAAAAAATAATCATTTATGAAAAAAATGTTAAAGTCTCGTGATTAAGTCATATTGTATAATCTATCAATAGCCATTGAATAAATCACCATCCTTATTACGGGCAATGCCATATTCAATAAGGAGCTTGATTATTTATTGAATCCGGTTATCCATTACATTAATAATAATAAGTGTTGTTAGTTTTTTGTCTTCGCTTTTTCAATTGATATCGAAAGAGGAAGGTACGTTGTTATTATATTGAGTTAACTATCGTTAGCAAAAAATGAGCCACCGAGGTGGGATGGTGATTATGTTTCCGACACACCCAATTATTTTAAAAAATAACTACCTTAAAATGGTTCACAGCTAAACATATATGAACAAAGGTTTACGGCACTTAGGACGCATTTTTTCACAGAAATTCAATTGTAATGTTGTCATCAAATGGCCATTCAGGTTAATTTTTTTTTACATTTTGAAAGGTCCCCTAATGCCGATTCTAAGTCAGTTTCAGCTTGTGAACAAATTGTGATCAGCAAAATAGGACAAACATAATTGAGTTAAGCTTGTCAGCTTATTGCAATTTGTAATATGGA
Organism: Glyphotaelius pellucidus; assembly: GCA_936435175.1. Classification (NCBI taxonomy): domain Eukaryota; kingdom Metazoa; phylum Arthropoda; class Insecta; order Trichoptera; family Limnephilidae; genus Glyphotaelius; species Glyphotaelius pellucidus. The sequence goes on from OW386537.1 coordinate 23,310,651, forward strand.
GAGCTGAAACGTTTCTAGAACGTGAACCTTTCAATTGTTAAAACAAAATTGAACTAAATTGCCATTTTGTTGGCAATATTACATTTGATCTGTGAAACAACAAAAATTCCATTCACTTAAATATTTGAAAAATTAACGCACCAAATGAACACGTTACAAATGGTTCCATTGGAAAAAAGTACATAACACATATATATACATGTGAAAAAGAGTCCAAGCACAAAAATATTAGACAAAGGTTCACAGAACACAAACATGTAAGAAAAATGGTGTAAGCCCAAAAACATTGAAAAAAGATTCACAAAACATAAGTTTGTAAAAAAGGGTGTAAGCCCAAAAACACTACAAAAGGTTCTCAGAACATAAACATGTAAATAGGGTAAAGGGACAAAAACATTGAAAAAGGCTTCTCAGAACATAAACTTGTAAAAAAGGGTGTTAGCACAAAAACATTACAAAGGGTTCTCAGAACATAAATTTGTAAAAAATGGGTCCAAGCACAAAAAAGTTGGAAAAAAGGGTCCGAGCGCAAAACATTCGAAAAAAGGTAGGTACTTTAGGTAGGTAAAAAAGGTAGGTAAAAAGGTAGGTAAAAAAGGCAGGTAAAAGGGAAGGAAGAATTTGAAGAAAGGGAAGGCGTTGAACTAAAGAAAGGAGAAGAAGCTGAAGGAACTGTTGGAGAGGAATTCCTTCCTCCCCAGGAGGGAGTGGAATTGAAGGAAGAAGAGCAATTTGAGGAAACAGAGACAGTGGAGAAAGAAGAGAAAGCAGAGGAAAGAAAGGCATGGTACAATGGTACTTTAGGTATACATATTTTGAAAATACATTCACAACCCATAAACATATGTACGAGAGCTCCAGAGCTTGAAGCTAGTTTATAGAACACCAAACCGGAGAGGTGGAAGAAAAATTAAAAAATATGGTTCGAAAGCTGGAAAATCTGGCCTTTAAAATCCAGGCACAATTGGTGTTCTATTTTTAAAGATGTCACTCACCTATCTTACCATGTGATTATAAAACTTGATGAATTATGAAGGGTTCAGTTCCAATGCTCTAACCTGTCTGCCACGAAGCTTGTCAGAGTATTATATTAAGATAGGTCTTGGGTTCATGAGAAAATTAGCTAAAAATCACAAGACCACGGGGATCTAAAATATTTGATAATTATTAAAGAATTAGCGGGTAAATGATACAGATGAATAACATGGTTAATTCACAGCAGAAAATTCGTGGTCGTGAATAATACGTGCATTTGCGCAATTTTCTTTATAGCTAAAATGAAACTAAATTTGACCCGAAAAAGGACTGTAGAAATAAGTTGTATCCACAGACCGTGACCTACTCAACATAATCAGGTACCAGCTTACTCACAAATTCCTTTCTTTGTATTATAAATAAATATAATCTTCTTTCATCGGGCGTTGAGCAGTTGAACACGTCACGGCAATGCGACTTTTACTTTACATTTCAATTCCATTGAATTCAGCCCATTGTAGAATTCCTCAACGAGGAAAAGTTGGGTACTATTTAACTATCAGGTAATCCAACAGGATAGGCAGATGGGATGGAAGTGGGATGGAAAAGACTCCTTAGTTATAAGACATAAGCATACATAACTACTTGTGTTTTATTGATTCTTGTCAGATTGTCCTATTTGGTGACTTAGCAGGGGTGCCCGGGTTCATGAGGTGATGTTTGTCTATGGATCTTGACGGCGGATGCGTCTGCTCACCTACTGGGTGAGGGGCCAGATCGGGAGTGACTGGTGGAGGGACAACTTTTGACCTCTCCAGCAGGACTCTCGACCATGCAAGCATCGTCTTGCATCGAGAGTCCTGCAAGCATCGTCTTGTCCGTGAGAGGCATGGATTTATACGTCCGTCACTCTTGGACACACTGACTCTCAGATTCCTAACAAACCCCCATACCTTTTTCCTTACCAGAACTTCCTCTCTTTCTTTCCTTAAAAAGACCATCCACACTCCATCTACAAGAATGATGTAGGCCCTGAAATTATTTTCTAGAGCTAATGTAAGAAGAAGTAACGCGAATCCCGAATCTTATTTTCGTCCGCCATAACTTTGAAACATAACCGTAGACGCCCCAATGAATGTCCCTCATTCGTATAAAGCATGGTTTAAAAACGAATGGATATTCCTCATTCATAAAAAGTATGGAACAAATATATGCGTTCATTTTATAATGAAATTATCCGTTTTCACTCATCAATATTTCACATCGAGTGCCAGTTTCCCTGTATATATAAGACGAAAATAAATTAATGTACTTTATTTGTTAATATAATAGTTTAATTATTTATTTATTAGTTCATTATTGTTAACGTAACTGTTTATTTTATTATGATGGTATTACCGTAATGACTTTATATTTACTACTTACATTTTTTGACGTTATAACGTCTTATAAATCGATGAACGCCGGCTGCACTCACGAAAGAGCATGACTCATTGTCACGTTCCGCCTGAGCCGAGCGTGCAAGCGAGAGCGCGGAACAAGCGTCCGGCCTAAGCGTTCGGCTTGTGACGCATCTATTTCTCTTTCACTCCATCGTTATTATATGACGTTGTCGTGTAAAATTATCGTCCGTAAACCGACTTTACAGACAACTAATTTTTTGACGTGATAACGTCTTATAAATCGATGAACGCCGGCTGCACTCACGAAAAAGCGTGACTCATTCTCACATTCCGCCTGAGCCGAGCGTGCAAGCGAGAGCGCGGAACGAGCGATAGAGATGCACGATCGGCCTAAGTTCGGCTTGTGACTGTAAAATTTTATGTAAAAATTTTCTTATGACGTTATCACGTAAAATTATCGTCCGTAAACTGACTTTACAGACAACCAATTTTTTATGATCTTGGCATCAGAGCCTCTTCCAGCTTCGTATCACCAGAGAGGTCAATAAATAATTTTGTATTAGTATAATCGTATCCTAATACCTCGCCGCAATATTAAAAAAATGTAGTTTTGTTTAGTAGAAGTTATGATTATATCATTTACAAAAAAAGGCAGGTGCCGTTTAAAAAAAAACCATATCTGTGTATATCAAATTACTCCATTCGCAGTCGGGCGGGCAATTATTTATCCGATGATGAGACCGCTGCAACTACCTATTCATTATTATTAACTTATTTGAATCATTTGACATTCTCTCTTCTCGTTAAACATTCCTTGGCTGAATCACAACACTTCGTGAATCAATAAAGGTCAGCCTTACATCACTAAATTGTTCATCCCAAGGTCCTATCGCCAGCATCGTAAATCATTTATTTTACAAAGGAGGATTTGTTCATTTTACAGGGTACACTAAAACAGATTTAATATCTAGAATAACCTACTTGAAATATGACTGTAGAAGACCGAAGCTTTAAAATTTTAAAATCGGTAGCTTTGTTTGAAATTAACAATTTATTACATGTAAATAAAATGTATGAATCGTGAGTATTAATTATGTTTACATAAATAAATTATGAATAACCTTTAAATCTAGTTTGGAAAATAATCAAATATGCAAATTGTTAGGGTTTTATTGGCGTGTGGATAACATCTTACAACGACATAATTTGAAAGCGTAAAACACCTTGAGGACAGAATTATACCTATGAATAGGTAGGAATAGAAATAACCAGACTGATGATATAGGGTTAATTTTGTACTTAAAGCAAACCTAAAAATTAACCAAACACGTGTTTTAAAGCTATCTAGGTACAGATATTTTTTATAACTTTGACGCATATTCGATAAGTAAACAGATTGTTCAAAATCGGTTCTGATTTTTAAAATGAAAACGAAAATTGTTTCTGATTTTACAAAAAGAAACCAAAATTGTCGCTTTAAGCCATCGATGATTTCCGTCATCAATTATTTTTTATTGCGATATTATCATTTTTTACATTAACTCCACACAGGAGGCCCTGAGGAAAACAGTTTCTCTCGAGGCCACCCTCCCGGTACCCATACCCGTCTCCCAAATTGAAAAATCAATGTTTGAGTCCGTACATTTGAAACGTTTAAAGAAACTGCTTGGGGTTCATGGTTTTACAAATAATGTTATGGCTTTAAAATGACCATTTACGATAAATTTATGACGTATTCTTTCGATTATTTAACATTTTAAAAGCTGTCCGTGGGATGGGCCGGCTTCTAATTTATGAAGTCGTCTTTTATTATCATCCATTGACATCTGAGTCTATCTATGGTAATAATTATATAGCCACATTCATCATTTGGTGTAAAGGTCTCCTGGAGTTATTCTGCTAAGAATCTTCTTGTTATTGTGTGAAGCAATAATCAAGGTTTTTGTAATATGGGGTCCGGCAAAAGAGCCTGTATATCAGACTAATAATAGAAACTTCAATCCTAATAAAGTAAAGCATGCTAAAGGAAAGCTCATTTCTCCTTGCTATAAAATATTTACTCAATTGTATCATAATTTGTACCTAAGTACTTTGCGTAAATGAGATTTCACATTTCTAACTTACCTTTCAATTATTCGGTATTTTCTTTCGAGGGGAAATGAGTGTCAATTTTCTATACTTACTTAAATTAGAAATGGTTTTTATAGACTCGTCCTCTTTTTCCTACAATAATACGTCAATCTGGAAAGTAAGTGAAAGCGACATCGTTGAAGCTCATTTCCGAGCCATTTAGGGGCGTAGTCCTGTAAAAAAAGTTTAAGGTCATATTACTTATTATGGGCATAAATTTTCGTAACTTACAAATTTGGATATGTTTCTCTTCCTTGGTTAGAAGTCATCTTTTGTTGTTGTTTTTTTTAATATATTATCTGTTATATTTAAGAAATCTGCGGCCATTAATCCCGCAGTCATGTCAGTTTTCAGTAGTAATTCATTAGACATACAAATTTCTATGAATAGCACCAATACTGTTCAAATGTTTAAAAAAAAGCTCGTAAGAAAAGAAACATAAAAAAAATGTATCAGGTATTTTCACTGAATTTGTCGCATCCTGTATTGAGATGATCTTAGCGAAATCAAGAAGACCTTTGTTGAATACCAACTTGTTTGGACTGTCGATCTTCTCGGGAATTAGAAATTATTATTATTTTTCATAAATTATTATCACAACTTTAAACTCTTTTCAAAGCTAATAGACTACTGAAATTCTCTCAAATTGATTAATTCGTTTCTCTAATCATCTAAAATATACCTACCAAAAAAAACAAGCTAATTGCCGAATCAAGTCATTTGATATTGGGATTGGGCACTTTTTAATTTTCGGCATTTTCTAAAACATTATGTTTTGGTCAGTATATTTGAATCCGAAAAATTTTACATTTTCCGATCAAACCGTTGTAAAGAAAAAAGCTAAAGAGAAAACCTTTCATACGGATAACCACTTTCGTACATTATTTTTAATTGTGGTGATGAAATTACCCACAACAATAGAAGAAGAAAAGGCTGCGTAGGTAGTAGGTCATAAATACATATAATGGCTTCTTACATTTGACAGAAAAGACAGCATTGAAGGTGACTGACACGGGGAAGTCAAGAAATCGGACATAATTCACGTAATACAAACGAATTTCTTTTATCCTGAATTCTATGTGAAATGTAAAACGAGTAGAAATAATATGATAATAATGTAATGGCGTGACATTCGGAATAATATCTGCGGCACGTGTTTTTCGGCTTTTTCTGTCAAGACGATACCACTTCGAAACACACGTTGGACATAATAATGTAGGTAAGTGAAAGTCATGGTATAATAATCATTTAAGAAAGTGCTCGTGTATTATTTGAGCACTTTTCGTGAAATGGGCATTTTCTTATTATGGACATTAAGCACGATATAACTTTAACATAATACATAAACTATTCATCTGTATTATTATTATTATTTTAATTATTTATTAACAAAGTATACAGAGATAGATTTTAAAAAATGTATATACCACCTGGGCTGAGCGTGTTCCGAGGTGGCAGAAATGTAATAATAAGAAAATGTAGGTAATGAGGAAAAAACAAATTAAGAATTTACAGGAAATAAATGGTAATAAAAGAAATAAATGACAGAGACAGAAAGAAAATAAATAAATATATTAAAGAAATTAGAAGACGGGAAAAATTATAGGTTTGAAGTTTGTTGTTGTAGAGTAGAAGTGATCAGTTGTTTATTTATTTACTGTACTTTATTTATTTATTAACTTTGCAACATTATCATAATGGACGCTTTTATTATTACGGTACCATGACGGCAAAAAAGGTAATAAACACACGTTCCGTATCGCTATAATGCTGCAGCTCTTTCTTACACATTAAATAATGGTGAGACAAAAAATGAGACACACAAAATATGTGTAACTGTTTCTTCCAAATTACTACTTTTTTCCTTTGGAGGAAACAGATAGATCTTATTACAGGAAAGCTACGGCGACGGGAATTGCGTTTCATTTTATTTATAAGTGTGAGGGAGATGTATGATATCATTGTACGTTTCTTTTGGGGGGGTACAGACATACGTTCACCGTTTGTCTCATTTTCGACTGGTGTGTAAGAAAGAGCTGCAGCATTGATATGTTTTTCAAAAGCAAAACCATCAGTGCATTGACGTTTGACGTTTTCGAATTTTTGGAATTCACTCACACTTCAATAATTATACGATAACCTTGTAACTATATTCCACAATTTAAAAATCATCGCCATGTCAGGTGCTGTGTGTGAGAGATGCAAGAAAATTATAATCTTTTTTCTTAGGAGGAGATAGACTTACGTACTTTGTGTATCTCATCTTTTGAAAGAGCTGCCGCGTTATTGTAATAAGAAACGTAGGCTCATTGCCTTTTTTATGCCGTCGCGGTACCGTAATCGTGGATCGTCACGGTAATAATAAAAGCGCTCATTGGCGAAAGTTTTATTTTCTATGTATCTTTGTTGTCGTGTGTATCTACTGTTTATACTCAGAACTTTGAAGAGACTTCGTATTTTTCAAGGAAGGCTTTCAGGAGCACTTAATTTTACAGGCACTGCGACGAACAACATTTAATAGAGCACTTCCCTATTATATCATACCGAATTTATTTTCGATCATCCGAAAATACCTTTGGAAATTATTTCATGTTAACTAAGAGGAAAACAATGGAAAACATAAATCAATAAAGGGGGTGAGGGGAGAATAAAATTATGTCAACAAATATTTTGATGATTTCACAGATAAATCGTTAATAAAGTACACTTTTTTAATGACTTCAAGTTTTTTCAGAATAATAAAGAAGACTTAAACCTTATTTATAATTGTGAAAAAAATTGAGTAAGAAAATATAAAATGCAAAATAAATTAAATAAAATATAAATCGCAAAAAAAATATACCTCCCCTGGAATCAGTTGTTTCAATATCAATACAATCAAATCAATACAAAAATCGTTTTAAAATATGTACTAATTTCCTCTTCGTAACTAATGGCGGAGTAGGGGGCATCCATTAATTACGTGAGCTCAAAATGGGGGAGGGGTTCAGTAAAATCTCACCAAATCAAAAATAAAATTGTTTCACTTCTTTTGAAGTGTCCCATTTTGCCGGCTGAAAAAAATCTAATGGCTATTATTTTTATGAAAATAAATATAGTAAATAAATGTAATGTAAGGGGTAGGGGGGTCCCACCAAAAATCACTTAATCTCACCAAAGGGAGGGGGTCTAAATTGAAAAAAAAAACAGCTCACGTGATGATCCCTAAGCGGCTTTATCATTTTTATAGCTCCTGCAAACTACCAACTACTGGAACACCGTGATGTTGTTTTGCAGGTAACTGAAATTTCATAAGTAATAATTAAAATTGGATAATTTATATAGCGGCGTTTTTATGAAAAATCACCTCAAGGGTGATTTTTCATAAAAACTATGTGGATTATTTAGCTATAACATATTCTCCTCAAGTTTTCCTCTAATCTAAGAACCATAAAACTTCGTTAATGGATGGCAGGAACTGCAGGCAAAGATCGACAGATATTCTGTTCCCATCACTACTTATACCTATGACTACAATTCTTTGCACTTCCGCATCTTCCCTTGTTGCATTCATCAATCATTGTTCGGCAACGAGATTACCGTTGTAACTTTTAATTATAAAGATAATTGTACCGAAACACGAGAGCAAGCAAGTAATAATTATTGTTTCTTATCTTTTATTATTTTGCTGATTTCATTTTTAGTTAGGTACGTGTTAATGAGAAAAAAGATAGTAATCAATCCGAAACAAGGTCTAGAAAGGAAGAGATGATTTAATCTTTTGTAATAATAAAAACGATACGTTACTGGTTTGATGTCAAGATTTGGGTCTGAATTTATTTATAAATGGTAAGTACTTACGTGAAACGTGACGTAAAAATTGCTTATGGGATATTGAGGTGATAACACAAAAATATTTTTTTATCACCTCGTTAATTTTTTCGTTCTTAATTTTGATCTCTGCATAAATTATGTAAAGATTTTATTACATAATGTAATAACCTTCAGCTGGCTTTTTAGTAGAAAATGGTCTTAGAAAATTGAGTAGATGACCTTGGATATGAACATTTTTAGTTTGTTTACAGATGATTAAAATGTTTTTTTTTACATTTATTCGTGCGCCAGTTAAGCACTTTTGCCAGTTTAAAAAACAGTTAAGGAGTAACACAAATATGATATGCTTAAAAATATGTTAAGAAGACTTATGTTTATACACATGTATAATTATATACGTTGGGGTAACTGGCCCCTGGGGGAAAGCCCCAGCTGGGGTAACAAGAACCAAATACACTAAATTGAACTAAGAAAACTAACAAACTATACGCATAGAAGTTGAGAACACTGAGTTTTAGAGATATGAATAAAGCCAGAGGTGATCCGTCCTATATAATGCAAATTAATTACCTAGCCCCGGAAATGACCGGAAACCTTTGTTGGATTTATAGGATCCTTTGTGGCAACAGTATTTTGGATTTTGATAACGCGTTTTTCTTATATAAACATCCGGCAATTAATAACGTAAACGATTCCTACAACATTAACCTCGTTCGAATGTTATTAATTACAATGGTTGAAAAACGAGAATTATTATTATTGCTACCGGTGGTCTTGTGGAAATGGAAGACATCTTCCATCGTGACTAAAGGAGAATTAATTCTTAGCCTAGTTAATAATAGTCTGCAGTATAAAGGTAATAGAGACTAAGATGATGGTAATGTGTTACGGTAGTACTGACATAACGAATCCAATCTGTATGCATAATCTGCTTCATTTTGTCTTATTATGGTCGTCTTTTGATATTGTTAACAAGCGCTCTATATTTTATAGGGTGACCGTAATGTTTGCATTTCAACGCGGAAAAGACGAGGTACTCGTAATTTCCAGATCCGTATTTTTTTGCATTTAAAGCTGATAATCTTATAGATACCGGTTTCGTACGTACACAGGGGGTTTTTTTCAACACGGCATATTGGTATATTTTGCTGTATGAAAGAGTCCATAAGAAATTTTTAAGGTTTTTATTCTCGCGGCTCTATGTATGTTACCCTTGGCTTTACCCATCCATTTATATATTAGGCGTGACCAATTACCACTCCCTAGAGACACGTAGAGGTAATGCTTTGCTTAAATATTTTTTTCAATTAATGAACGGTCACTTATCTAATAATGAGATACTGGCCCAATTAAATTTTTTTGTACCAGAGTCTCACTCTCGAGGACGTCATCACAACCTCCTATATAGTAGAGCAAGCCGCACTAATTTATTTATGAACTCACCTCTGGGGAGAGCTACGTGCTTTTTGAATGCGGTGGATAAAAAAATAGATTTATTTTTTGTGTCCTATAGCGCATTTGTAAGATTTTTGGCATTGCATATACACTGCATAAATGGTACAATTATAACGTCTTAGGCTTTGCCTGTAATTGTTATAAATAAATGTACAACTTATATATATAAATAAATAAATAAACATCTAGAAGCTGCTAAGAATTCATGTACCTACCGAACATTAGTTTTTTTTTTAAATTAAATTACAAAGCGATGCGTTAACTGTAATTATCTGCTGGGCTTTATTCCTTTTCTCAGTCAATTTTTCTCATCGGTCAACAAAGAAAGAAACAATACGTAAGTAGGTACTGAATCCTGTTATACTTGTTGAAAGAGGAATTTAAGATAAGATTTTTTTAACTTTCACTACGATTTGAAAGAATTTCCTGGTTTGTACATCAGCTAATAACTACCGTGGAGTTTTTAGTAACCCCCCCCCCCCCCCCCCACCTTTTAAATAGGCGTCTTCGGGTTCTTAAATTTTGTTAAAACCAACACTCCTCCTCACCCCCTTTCTCTAACGTATATGGCATCTCAAACAAATATGGTCGCAATAAACTTTCAAAAATCGGCCCTTATGTAGGTTTTACATCATCCCTTTATTCAGCCCGATTCCCGTATAGAGATAGACCAAAGACATAATGTTTCGCTTTACGCGATCGTTTTTTTCATCTCTATTTTCATATTTACGATTTCAATTGGCATCAGTGCAAACAACAAGTTGTGCTGGGAACCAAGTTGTTTGCTGTGATGCCAACTGAAATCGTAGATATGAAAATAGCGATCGCGTACTGCGAAAAATTTTGTCTTTGGTCTCTATACGGGAATCAGGCTGAAAAAAGAGATGTTGTAAAACCTACATTATTCCAGGCTTTTCCGAACCATATATTTCCAAATAATTATTAACTTAGGTCTTGTCGACTGTATTCGACAAGACCTAAGAGATAGACAGCTAACCCTGTGGTAAACAGATCTTAACGCTGCTAACTGATTAGTTGAACCCACTCGGTCAAAACGCGCCCGCCCTTTAACCAGCCTGGTCTTCAGTAGCTGAAAAAGCTTCCCCCAAATATTGCTAACATCCAGAATTCATGTTGTTAACATACAGTTATTTTGTTTTCCACGGAAAGCAATAACATTGGCCCTGCCCTAATGTTTCGTGTTAGTACAAATATTTTGTTCAATGTTTGTGGTAATATTGCCGCTGGAGACGCTGCTTAATATAAATTCTGGCGGCTTTCACCGCAGCTTCGCTCGCGTTATTAGGGAGAAATTACCGCTCAAAGAATTTTCCAACAGGAATGAATTATTTTTCTGAGATGAAAAGTAACCTATGTCACTTCACAGTCCTCCAACTGTCTCTAAGCCAAAGGAGGACAAACAAACCAACAAACCATAACACTTTCGCATTTATAATATTAGTTAGGATGTTATGTTAGTTAGAAATGAATCGTGATCAATGAATGATACTAAATCATATCATTACTTTTCTATCGTAATTATTTTTAAGTTTATTATAGTACAGTGCACTTGAAGTAAAATGACACAAAACTGTGCTATACAAATGCTTTATAATTATTAAACTGCAAATAAATATTTTATAAAAATAACATAATCTCACAGTACGTTTGGTTACTCTAACCGTAAAAGTAATAGCGAGCGTCTTATAAATCAGAGCAGCCGTGTACGGATGCTGCTAACATCTTTGACCTCGGTACCATCAAGCCGCAGCCTCGCACTCTCTCGCCAGTCTCCAGTCACCACCGCCACTCGCTACTCACTTCTGCTGCTCCTGCTCGCCTGGGAACATATTCACCAATAACATATCTAGCAGATGATCAAATTTCATGACCTTGCCAAACAGTATGCTAATATCCCTGCTCCCTGAGCTTGTGAACTGACCCAATAAGTTGCCAATAATTCAGTTTAGCATGACATCATTGCACTCACCCGTGACCAGTCTCTTTTCACTTATGCTGCCCCTACTTTCCTGGGAACATAAAACTCTCCAACAACTAGACTATAAATAATCAATTACATAAATATCGTATCATGAAATACTTACCAAGCAACATGCTATATTATCCCTGAGCTTTTTTCGACTGACCCAATAAGTTTCCAATAACTTTTAGCGTAAGACATCATCGTACTCACCCATAACTAGTCTCTACTCTCTACTCTACTGACTTCTATGCCCCTGCTAATAATATCGGAACATAATAAAAGGAAATGAAATAGCTTTTATATAGATACTCACCGAACAATATGCTTATTTATTATTAACCATTAGTTTATGATTACTCTACCAATAATATAATATACTATCTGAAGACCCGGGCGATGCCCGGGCTTTACACAGGATTTTCGAAATCAAATGTAGACAGAGACCTTCCTCTTGTTTTGAAGGTCAACGAAATTTGATCAACGTCGGCATAAAACTGTATATTTGCATACAAAACAAATCCACACCGCCCGCTTGCCAGCCCGCTCCTCCACCACATACAGACATTCTCTTTTATATATTATTATATATTTCAACCAATTTACACAAAACCTTGACAAAATATATACTCAAATCTTCCTCATGAATCATTTTATCTATTGGTAAAAACCGCATGAAAATCCGTTCAGTAGTTTTTGAGTTTATCGCGAACAGACAGACAGACAGACGCGGCGGAAGATTTTATTTTATAATATGTAGAGAAGTCTGACAACCGTACCGAGGTGAATGATTTAGGTGTGTACTTTGATCAAATAAATTTAATGAATTATATTGAAATTACATCACATAAGTCTTTGAAACTGTTGGGTTTTGTATTTAGAATATGCAGCCAATTTAATAATATTCAAACCATAAAAAATGTTCACACATAGTTAGGAATAAAATTGAGAGTAATGTAACAGTGTTTGTGCCAAAAAAATATTCAAAATAAATTATTTAGATTTGTTAGCAGGGATTCCCGGGTTCATGGGGTGAGGTTGGTCGGATGCGTCTGCCCACCAGCTGCATGGTAGGTCGGATCAGGAGAGAATGGTTGATGGAGTCCCTTTGACTTCTCCAGCCGTACTCTCTCGGAACATCGCCTTGCGCCGCAGTGGGAGGGATGGATTCATACGTCCGTCACTCCTGGACACGTTGACCCCCAGATTCCTACCCATCTCTAATACCCTTTTCCTTCCCAGAACTTCCTCTCCTTCCTTTCCTAAAAAAGACCCTCCACACAGCATCCCCAAAGATGACATAGGCCCTGAGGGGAATTATTTTCCTGGGGGCCTCCTGTGTGGAGCTTAAATTTATTAAAATCCGATCTTAGAACAGTTAATGACTTAACTTGTTTATATAAAATTATAAATTTAATAATTGACAGCCCTGAACTGTTGTACTTGATTTCTTTCCATATTGGTACCTTTATCTTTTTATTGTGACAACTCATGTATTGTTTGCTCTGTTGTTTGTATGCTCGTTTGTCGTATACAGAACGTGGGTAATGATTGTAAGAATGTTGTTGACATATTTAACTTTACATATCTATCCCTAAACATAAATAGGTCTTAGTAGAATTTATATCGGAAAGTAGAATAATAAATCTAATTAACCCCTACAGTGCGGCTGGCTACACATGCAGTCAAGTGAAATAATAACTATCTTGAGGTGAACTGCAGTTTACAGTGCGTAGAGCTAGGTTTAAGAAGTTTTTAATGTATTTCATTATTGTCAATAAAAATTCCAATGTAAAAAATGTTGCTTTTGTAGAAGTTCTCTTTTATTTCAAATGTAATTTTCAATATTATATTTGTCTTTGAGATATTTACTAAATTCAAGCCACACAATAGGGGTTAAACAAACGGCCTAGTACTATTTATTCCAAAATACTATTTTTTTCGTCTTGCATGGTAAAGTATTTTTTGTGATAGTATGCTAATTTAAATATTCTTTGTGTAAAAAAAATATATAAACATGTAAAGGCCCAGCTGGACGTGAAATTCAAAATGATTTAAAAAAATTAAAGTGTGCAATTCACACGCGGTAGAAGTGAAACCTTCTGAAAACTAAAGAAGACAAGAGTGGGGAGGCTACAAAGCACCGCACAAAAAATAATAATAACGTAATATTTCTATAGCGCAGTTTTGTGTTATTTCACTTCAAGTGCGCTTAACTTTTATAAACTTAAAAGTAATCCTATTGTATTCCTGAAGAGTCCTTACAAAATATTGATCAATAAGATGAAACAAAAAATATACAGTACATAAAAAGCAATGCCAAGAGAACAACAAAAAGAGAAGAACAATAGTGCTGTTTTGGCACAGGTGGGTCGCACAGATAATGATAAACAAAATCTCAACCAATAGGAGCCTTAAAAGTGAGCCCATAATCAAAGCGGCCAATGCAGTAAGGTTTCATTCTATCTCATTCTTTCGCAAGCTAAGTCCTATAGATGTATGATGCTAAGTCCTATAGATGATCTTTTTAGTGTCGTTTCCATTTCATGAGTTTCAAATCACAACGGTGATAAAGAAGTTTCACTTCAATAATTGTCTTTTTTTCAACTGACCCAATTATTCAATAATATTACAGATAATCAAATAATATGCAAACATATTCCCCAGAACCTTTCATCCGATCCAAATAATTTGCCAATATCCCTAATCAACTGACCTTATTCCAATTAATTTTAGTGTAAGACATCATCTCTATCATCAGTTCTCTTGGTACTTGCGAAATAATAATATTTGGATGACAAATTGCATGTGGTAGAAGCGGAAATTGTCAGTATGCAATAAATTATTCGGTAATAAATCACTACTCCAGTAGCGTTTTTACAAACATAATGTGTCAATAATATTTTGCGTTTTTCATTTCGTGTAATATGGGCAATTCGTAATGTGTAATGTATTTTTGTTATTTGTACATCGACATTTACAAATTACTAATTATAACTTACAAATTGTTACATCATAAATTGATTAATATGGTTATTACAATCTGATTTGAATTTCTTTAATGGGTGTAGTTTGTTAAGGTTTCCAGCAGCGTATTATATATAATATTTCATCCCTTTATGAATAAACTGGTTTGTATTTGATGGATCTTAAGTAGCTCTACTACTGTAACTATCGAATCAGAAACTTTTATTCTCAATCGGAACGTATGGCGAGCGATATTTTGAAATAGACCAAGTCAAAAAACGCTGGCGCTTTTAACGCTAGGTAATGACACTAGCATAATTAAACATCATGCGATAGTCAATCGGACGAAGCGAGCTCGATACCCACTTACATTTTTTATTTATTGTTTTTAAATATTACTTAGGTATCTACATGTCCTTAGTAGCCACGTTTTTGGCATGTATCTCAATCTATTTGGTGAATCGCAATTTTTATATTACTTGATAGTAAATATTTTGGGCACGTTATATTCCAGGGTTCGCTGGCCGTATTCATTATTTTGGACAAGCATTCCTTCATTCATTCCAAAAGAATTGACCAAAACCATTATAGTACCGATTCCAAAAAGTCGCCAATTAAACCTGACATCCTCCGTTAATTACAGGCCCATATCTCTTGCCACCATAATAGCAAGAATATTTGAAAAAGTGATTTTAAATTTAACGGAAGACAAGCTCATTACAGAGGATTCCCAAATGGGCTTTAAAGCTGGGTGCTCTACTGATACAGCCATATATAGCATGAAACTATCAATAGAATATTACAAAGCCAGAAAAACATCGGTATATGCATGCTTCCTAGATCTAAGCAAAGCTTTTGACATGGTTTGTCATGATAAATTATGGAAAAAACTGACGGACCGACAAGTACCACCACAAATTGTAAATATATTGAGTATATGGTATAAGCAACAGGAAAACTTCGTCAGATGGAATGACAGCCTGTCAGAAGCAGCAAAATTAAAGTGCGGCGTTAGGCAAGGAGGCTCAATGTCCCCAGTGCTGTTCAACGTATATATGGACGAACTTAGTAAAACACTGAACAAAGCAAGAATCGGATGCCATGTTGCCGGAGTATGTATGAATAACATAAGTTATGCAGATGACATGGTCATACTAGCCCCATCAGTAAGGGCAATGAGAAAACTTCTGGCCATTTGCCAAGCATACGTCGATAGTCATGGTTTGATGTACAATGCCAAAAAGTCATCATTGCTGGTGTTTAAAGCAAATACTGTTCCTACTGTCATTCCACCCATTCTCCTCGGCGGAGACAATGTCAAAATCTGCAGTGAAATAAAATATTTGGGGCATGTCGTCACTGATGACCTAAATGATAAAAATGACATAGAACGCCAAAGAAGAGTACTAAGCGTGCGAGCCAACATGCTCGCCAGGAGATTCAACAGGTGCAGTTCTCCGGTGAAGAAGCAAATATTCCAGAGCTACTGCATGAGCTTTTACACCGGCGAACTATGGACAAGATACTCACAAGGCGTCATGAACACACTTCGAGTACAATACAATAACGCATATAGGGCGCTATTCGGCCTACCTTGGCGATGCAGTGCCTCGCAGATGTTCGCAGAAGGAAGGGTACATGGGTTCGCCGCTTTGATGCGCCACAGAATAGCCGGGGTGAGACAGCGCTACCAAAGATCGGAGAACACTCTCGTCCTGGCCGTGGCCCAGTGGCAGGGCGCGCCTCTTCACCAAACGTGGAGAATTCATCTGAAGCCCCCGTAGATCGAGCATAGATGAATATTGGAGAAAAACACTGGCTCCTACAATCTGAGATCCGATGGAACAACAAGTACCTGATTTAAAGACTTAACTATATTTCTTATGAATAGTGTATCTAATGATGCTTCTCTTTTTTAATTTTTTTTATTTTGTTAATTTTTATCTTTTTATTTATTCATATGTAATTAATATTCATATATAATAACATATGTAATTATACCCTATATGGGATGTGTGGGATTGCACTCCCCTCCCCACATCCTGGAATAAAGACCTTATTATTATTATTATTATTAAACCTAGAATTACGTCCATGTCCCACTTTCATCTTATATTCAGAGTCAGATATGCGGAATCAATATTTTTAACATAATAAGGCCTGCAACGGAAAGTTAATTAACGACCTCTCATGTTATTTTATTTCTTCTAAACGATAGTCTATTTTAATACAAGTTTTGCCTAGTGAAATGGGTGGTTGTAAGTATAATAGTGTTAGGTACCTAGATGCTACTTTTAATCATGATAACATGAACTTGGATGCATCTTTGATATATTTTCATAACGAGCTATGTTCAACGATATGCTAATTATTGATAATTAGGAGTTCGATTTCTCGCTCATCCATCAAATCTGAATATTATAGTGTCTACCTACAAATGAACAGATATCAAATTACAATAGGTAAATGCAGAGAGCAATAGCATAAGCATTGCTGCTTAATTTCGCGTGTCAATATTATTCAACCCGTAGATTTCTACAACTGCTCGGAAAACTGCAACGTTAAAATGAAAATATCATCAGACCATTAAGGACATTTGTTTTTAAACAACATGCTGTAAAACAATGCAATTATTTGTAGCTTTTCGTAGGCATTTAAAAATAATATTCTCACGTCTTTATTATCTTGATTATTGTTATAAGTAGGTTGTCTGGTAAGAGCACGCACGTCAACATTGTTAAGGGCATTGTTCGGCATGAAATATTATTTATCGCAACGTTACTTTACAAGAATAACTATATTTAAGATTGCATCAGCTCGAAACAAATAACCACCTAACTTATTGCAATGTATTTGTTCTTCTGCATTGCACATTCTATTCTATGTAAATTAAACAGACGATATATCTAATGCCATCTTCTTTGGCAGCGGTCATAAGTCAAAACATTGCATTGAACCTGTGCAGAAGTTTTGGAGAAGATAATTAGCAATTTATTTATTCAGCAATCGTTTGGAGAAGTGTGAAGAGCAAATGGGCCAATGTCGTTCCACTGGATGATGCGTCGCGGTCTCTTACTCCCGCAGTAGGTGTCGAGTTCGAGTATAATAGTTACACGAGAGGCTAAGAGGAAATAGTTCTTGTTTTCTGCTTATAGAATTCACATAAGTAACATATTGTTAAGTGTTGATGACTTCGCTGATACGCCTATCTACTATCTTCCCGACCACCTGTCTACGGAAATGTGCTTCCGATATATTATACAGTTTTAGGTACGTAAGTACAACGTCAACTAATTATGGAAATCGAATATTACTATCCTACAGTTAAAACTAATTACATCTTCAAATCGGCGATAAACCTGTCAGTTACGTAAGACTTAAACTTGTTTAATTTAATTTTGACCGGTCAGTGGCAGAGTTGGCATCGCGTTTGGGTGCCACCCAGGCGTCATGTGTTGAATTCTTCGGCTAGCTAAGTCCTCCATCATGACACAAGCAATATTTCCAGCTTAGTGTGATGGTAGTATGAAATTTTCAAAAGTTGTCAGGTTTAAAAAAAGATAGTTAAAATTAATTATTTCCTCTGACAACTTGAATAACCGATGGATCGTGGAATCTTTATATCAGCCACATGATCCTCTAATTCTAACCTATGTAATTTATATCTAGATACTTCATAAACAGACAGGTTTATACAAAAAAAAATCTGGTCAAGTTATCCATGCCATGCCCCGCGTCCAAAAAATTAAATTGTAAGAAAAAAGAGCCAAAAAAATAAAATACAATGTAATCAAAAGACACCACGAATTTCTGATCAAAATGTATTTTTTCCATGAATTTGTAAGAAACGTGTACACTCGTCAAATATGATTTTAGATTTTCACGGTAAATGTGTTAGCGTTATTTTTTTTAGGGGTATTATGCCGTGTTGCGCTACCTCCTTCTTTAGCCAACGTTTCGGACAGCGTTACAGCGGACAGTGTTCAATAATCGGTGGAAGATAATAATAAAATGGCCATTTCCAAATACTAAATGCAAATTTCATAAACTTGAACAACAACGATTATATACGCATAGGTTACCTTCGGTCGTAGGGCAATGCACGCAACTAGTTGGCAGTACCCGTTTTCAGATTTCTCACTAATTAATAATAATAAAAGGTTTTGGCTCTTCAGAAAAACGTTTGCATCGCTGTTTTAGAAAATCAGCTGTTTAAGGTAATCAGCCATCTTTGGATTTTTTTTGTGAAAAAATTTTTTTCACCCATTTTTTTCTGAAAAAAAATTGAATAGATACTACAATGGAGAAGATTGTTGTTTTAAACATAGTTTTTTTACATTAGCTCCACACAAGAGGCCCTAAATAAAATAATTCCACTCAGGGCCTATGTCATCTTTGGGGATGCTGTGTGGACGGTCTTTTTAGGGTAAAGAAGGGGAGGAAGTTCTGGGAAGGAAAAAGGTGACGAGAAAACAAATGAGGGGTGGATAGGAATCTGGGGGTCAGTGTGTCCAGGAGTGACAGACGAATGAATCCATCCTTTCCACTGCGGTGCAAGGCAGTGCAATGTTGCGAGTGAGTCCTTCTGGAGAGGTCAGTGCAATGCAATGTTCTGAGTGAGTCCTGCTGGAGAGGTCAAAAGATTTCCCTAAACCAGTCTCTCCCGATCCGGCCTGCCCCGCTGTTGGTAGGCAGACACATATGTCGCCAAGATCCGGACAAACCTGACCCCATGAACCCAGGCACCCCTGCTAAGTCACCAAACGTGCTAAAATCTAAAAACCAACCACTTGAGTTGGTTCGCTACGTTTACATTTGAAATGGTTCCCGGGTCGGCAGTACCCATGCCCGCCTCCCAAATTGTGCATTCGGTAATCGCGTAAATGGGTACCTACATTAGAAGACAGCACGAAAAAAAATTATCTCGGTAGCGCCGTGGATTTTACGACGGCATTTTCAAAGTTGAATAGGACTCAAGCAGGTACCTACCCAAGGTTCGTAGAAAATGCGTTAACAAGGTTAGCTCATACGGGCCTTTTTCGAATGTCGGGTCGCTTTCGAAATTTCGAAAGCTCGACTTAGCTTGAAGTAAAACACTGCCACTTGCATTGCAAATATCTCAGTGGAACATGGACTTCAAGCTACGTCACGAATTTTTAGCCAATCACCGCTCTACGCCATCGATGAGCTAATCATGTTTAACGCATTTTCTACGAAACTTGGTAGGTACCTACCTAGTGTACCTACCTAGTACACCTAGAGTATGTATAGTTTCTATGTTTTTTTACCTGGCAACGCTGAAGCCCGGTCATTTTTTTAACATCATACTCATTTTCGCCATTATCCAATCACTCCATCAAGTCCATTGGATCCTTGTCATGAACTGAGCACTGCCTTTGTGATTTAGGATGCGGTGTTGTGTTGGGGCCAGCAGCCGCCCGCCAAGAGTTTGGTAACAGTCCGTGAGAAATGGTCGCGGTGACGCCACGGCTATCCGCCATACTATAACGTAGAACAATCGCGATCTGTTGAGAATGGTCTTACGGCCGTTGTTACGAAAGAGCGCCAAGTTTGTCCAGTAACGTATCACTTTTATGTGGCTGTTGGTCTCATCTGCTCTCCGCTAAGTACTTAACACATACTAATAATCCATGGTTCTCAAGTGTAACGCGAGCTCCATATAGTAAATTTATATAAGCCCACATCGGATAATACGGAACGTTTATGTTGTTGAAGTTCGATACACGGATAATACGGAAAATTCCTTTTTTAACTAATAGACAATCAAATATGACGTTTGTGGAAGTACGAACCTTATAAAATAAATTCTCGTCATAATAAAAACAGAAGAGTACGATTCGAATTATTCCTGGGTTGAGATTCAAGCTGCGAAAGCTGGATGTCATCATAATTTAAATATACATCCCAGGTTTTGAATGGTTTGTTTGGCAAAGCAGGGTTTGTCTAACGGGTATGTGTATTCTAATATTCTAATTGCTTTTTTTCCATGCTATTCTGTTAAAAATACTGGTTCAAACTTGTCAATAACGCATTCACTTCATAACCCGAATAGGTTATTGTTATTAGTTTTGTTTTATATGGAAATAATAATTTTTCTACGATTGGCAGCATTGATTGATGATTGATTGTCTATGAAATGTAAACCAAAAAATGATGAAAATTATAGGTAGGTATTCAATTGTAGGTAGATACCTACTTACTTTATTGCTTGTCTAAATTTACACCCTCGCCTCTGTGCGAAACGGGCGGTCCGTTTGATAGATTTTTCTATCTCAACAAACGGATTGCAGTCCAGAAAGGCGGGTGGGAATGCTGTCCTTGTTCTACCGGTATTTCAATTTGGGAGGCGGGTATGGGTACCGCCGCCCCGGGAACCATTTATTGGATAACCCACACCTTTGCCGTAGGTCACCCCAAGTAGCTCGCTACGTTTGGTAACTTAGCAGGGGAGCCCAGGTTCATGGGGTGAGGTTTGTCCATGTCTTGGCGGCGGATGCGTCTGCCCGCCTGCTGCGTGGCGGGCCGGATCGAGAGAGACTAGTTGAAGGAGGCCTTGTAACCTTTCTAGCCGGACTCTCGATCCATCGCCTTGCGTCGCAGTTGGAGGGATGGATTCGTACGTCCGTCCTCCTGGATACATGACCCCCAGATTCCTACCCACCCCTCATACCTTTTTTCCTTCCCAGAACTTCCTATCCTTCCCTTTCTTAAAAAGACCCTCCACGCGGCGTACCCTAAGATGACATAGGACCTGAGGGAAATTATTTTCCTCAGGGCCTCATGTGTGGAGCTAATGTAAAAAAAAATATGCTCCAAGGCATAGGCGTTGCATAGTCGGGAAACACGCCAAACACGCGACCAACATAATATTTACACGGTTGGCATTTGTCACATGAGAACGGGTCATTTCTACGACTCGTTCTTGAGTTCAACAGCTCGACTGTGGAACGATTTGCCGGCCTATGTGTTCCCTTCTACAACTTGGGTCACTGTTCAACTCCTTCCACTCCTCTAAAGGGCCCTCCACAGTGTATCCACAAATAATGACATAGGCCCTGAAGGATATTATTTTCCTCAGAGCCTCTCCTGTGTGGAGTTGATGTTAAAAAAAAGAACACAATCAGTTCCAAATATGAAAATTTCAAAGCAATTTTGAGTTAATCGAACGTGAATAATGCAAGGATATAACTTCACGGACCCTTAAACGAAACTAGTATTTTTTGTTAGTATTATCTATTTATACAGGTAGGTACCTACATCATAAAGAAGATTGTCTGTGGTGGGCCGCGCTGCGCGGGCGTGGCTTTGTTTTTTATACAAATCTACAGTTTTATTCAGAGATTAATAAAATTTTGCACAATTGAGATTCAAACAAGAGGAAGGTGGCTTCACGACATTTCTAAAAACCACCCCATCCCCTTTTCCGACCCCAAAGCAGAACTTTTATATTTCCCTATGAAATTTCGCACACTTGACGTCTGATCAGTGATGGAGTGGGCATCGCGTTTGGGTCCCACCCGGGCGTCCCGTGTTCGATTCCTCGCTAAGTCCTCCATCACAACACAAGCAACATTTTCGGCTTTCTGTGGTGGTAGTAGGAGATTTTCAAACATTGTTGGGTTATTCGTAACCCGGGAATGCTTGTCTTTCTTTATTTATTTTTTAAATTAAAATTAAAATTAAAAATAAGAGGAAAATGACTGTCTTTATAAGAGATTTGGTGCGTTTTCAGGAGACCCGAAAAATTAAAATTTTGAAAATTATTTCAAGTATTAACTATACAATATGTATAATAAAAGATAAAAACATTTTTTATTTAAGTTAGATACTTAGTTATTATTGATTAAGAAAATATTTAAAAAAACTGCAGTTCCTGCGAAAACATCATTTTTCTGTCGTCGAAAAACTATCAGCGTAGCCTCGCTGAAAACAAATGAAAAATGCAACTAAGCTATTCATTCTCTACTCACGGACATGAGAAAAACGCAAACCACAAATTTATTTCAAAGTAAAATCATTGATTATATATAAAATCATTGATTATATATAAAATCATTGATTATATATAAAATCATTGATTATACAAATAAATATATTCATAAGAAGTATTTTTATTTTAATAAGGCAATTCACCCTAAAAAGAGTGCCATATGAAGAAGTATTTCATAACATATTCAGACTTGAATTGTATAATGTAAAAAAAAATTATAATAATTTTTACTGTTATTATTAACTATTATTTTTTAATTGTTGTATTACGATTGCATTGCATTGAATCACGGATGCAATATTGTATTTGACAGCCTTTCTTGAAAGATTTGAGATTTTTTTATTGACAAAACTATTTATTATTTTTTTTATAAGAAAAACTCCCTTTTTATAACTTTTGAAGGTTATTCCCATCAACGTAATATATCATTGAAGAAGATTACACTTATAATCTAAATGAAAATAAGAAAGAGAAGAAGACACAGAAAAATAGAAAAAGACAATGGTCGCAACTGGGACTCGAACCCAGACCTCTCGTCTAACCGGGACGTGCGCGTTAACCAATTTCGCTATTGCCACCTTCTGTCAAACCGTCATATTTGTCAATCTCATATTTCAAATATTTTAGAATCAACAATATTAGTACCCTTTACACAGAGAGTTCGGAGCGGGAAGTGCCCCGCGCCACTTCAGGCCGCCGCGCAGAAAAGTAAAGACCGAAAGTAAGATAACGGTTTACAGCGCAATTCGCTGTGAGACTTTTCTGCGCGGCGGCCTGAAGTGGCGCTGGGCACGTCCCGCTCCGAACTGTGTGTAAAGCATAAATATGGGACTGGAGTTCCTGTATTTTGGTGTAAAGGGTACTAATATCTTCAACTAGTTCTTTTTTCCATAGAGGTCTGGGTTCGAGTCCCAGTTGCGACCATTGTCTTTTTCTATTTTTCTGTGTCTTGTTCTCTTTCATACTTTAATTTAGATTATAAGTGTTATCTTCTTCTTCAATGATACTATTTATTCATATTCATATTGCGTATGTACGGGCGCAAACAATTGATTATTCTTAATATTTTAAAGCATAACTTGTAAAAAGCATTTTTTCGTAAAATAATTATACGCGCGTCATCTATGAAATAAATAAATAAAGTAGCTCACATTCGTACTAGATATTTGATATAGCTTTTGATTACAAAAATAAATTTTCAGTTTGGTTTGATATTTTGACCTCAAACCCAAAATTAAGATTTATATGAAACGGACCAAAATGGACGGCGGTTCCTCTCATCTGATACGCATTTATTAGTAATTGGTCGGAAAGCCCAATACGCCTGCCATCTTTCGAATAACTTTTAAACACTCTTGTCGGTATCCTGGATATTGTCGGTAAGGCAGTTAGCAGTAGCTGTAGGTAATGTAGATCGGTTAAAAACAAACGTCAAATCGAACGTACATCGACGGTTGAATATTCCGAGCTTCTGTCATTATCCATTATTTTTCAAAAAGTGAACTGACCGGTTAGTTGTATTGCTTTGTTGAAAACAAATCATCTATGAGAGCAATGTAAGTAGCATAATTTTTTAGTTAGTTTGTTTATAACCGTAGTAATTCTGTGGTATTACCCATTGCGTTGTGATAAGCTGGTAAATGATGGTTTCGGATTAATAATATTGAGGTTAAATATTTGTTTTAATTTCAGCATGGAGCCAATGAACCTTGGAAGTCCCACCCATTCCCCTTCAAATAGTCCAAACGCAAGCTTTTTGCCAACTTTTTTCATAGCAGAATTCAACCAACCTACTTCTCCAAGAACAAATAGCTTATCTCCAACAAAAGGACGAACCTTGGCATTTGGTAAGCATCAATATTCATTGCTTTACTGTAATAGACTTAGAATATTACAGCTGTAATTGTAAAAAATATTGAAAATTAATGATGAGCAACGACTTTTGAACCTATTATTTTACATTTTTAACTTCTATGTTTAGTCAGCTATCAATACCTTAACATTACGTCAAATTAAAGTGTTTTTTTTATATTAAATAATAATAGAAATCACACTTCATTTCAATAATTACTGCAAGAAACAGCTATTTATGTACACAAAATAGGTTCTTAGATAAATTAAGTAACTCATGCACATTTAGTTGGAAACAAACCTCGCGAATGTCAAATCAAAAAAAAAATATGGTGGCAATGGAGACGTTGTATGGGAAATTTTTAACTTTGATTGGAATGAAAATCGAATTTTAATGCATATTTTTCTGTCTATCCCGACTGAAACTGATGTTTCTTTTCGTAATTAAGTTTAAAAGTAGTTTACTTTTCAAAATCTATGCCTAATATAAGTGTAGCGGCATGCGGCGGCTTGCGGATTATTTACCTTTTTTTTTTTTTACAGGAAACTCACCTCCAATCCGTCCTACTCCACAGCAAATCCCGCAATACAATACGCCGCAACGACAAAAGGCAACTCCAAATGTCTCCTTTTCAAACAAAATGAATGGCCCTCCGACGCAAGGATTATTTGATACACTCCACCAACCAGACTGGAATTCCAGCCAGCCGATTCAATCACCGGGTGCCCCCTTTACATCCCCCATGCACAACTCCACATTTGGCCACCACGGACATCAAGACAATTACATGGCACAGATTGACTCTCCGTTTGCAGCTAATTCCTCATTTGCTCACAGCCAGCAACAGAAATTCAACCAGTCCCAGAATTTTAACCAGTCTGCGGCGCAGACGACCATATCCAATAATGACAGTTTATGTTACTCCTCGCCAGCGGGTGAGATGAATGTGGAAAATAGATTTGGAGAAGAAACGGCTGAGTTTTGGATTACTGTCTTTGGATTCCCACTGAGTGCAGCCAGCATGGTATTGACACAATTTTCAAATTGTGGAAATCTTATTGGTGAGTTAACTGTTTCTATAACAGCTAAATAAATATGTTAAACTAAAGATTTGAGTTTTTTAAGCCAAATTCCTTTTTGTAAATCAAGTTACATGTGGTACATTTAAAGTTATTCTGAACTGCAATTTTAACAATAACCGCAAAACTAGAAATTACTTGCAGACACTTGACCTTGAGTAACTTTTTTTTCCCAGATAAAAAATTTCCAGCCCAAGGCAACTGGGTATGGATCAGATATTCTTCCCGCTCTGAAGTGGGCCGAGCTTTGGCCCTCAACGGACGAATTCTGCCAGGAAACTTGATGGTCGGAGTTCAATCTTGCCACAAACCTCCCCAGTCTCACAGGTACATATTAATTTTGTCAACCAAATCAAACTTTATTTTTTTTAGCCTGGTATCTCTTCAATTAATTGGATGCAGCCTTATTTATTTTTATGGCTACGATTGACCTGAGCGATAAACCTGGAGGATGGTAAACGATTTGGTAAGGATTTTGGTAAATATTCAGGATGATTGGATATGCTTAATATGAATATTTTTTAGAAAAAACCTTTTGATTCACCTTTATTACTATAACCCTTTACAACCGGCTTAATACAAACGTGAGATTGTCTTTATAAAAATCCTGCCAGAAAATAAATCTGTTTTTGGGAACGGAACTGAAATCGATTGATAGTGCAGGAGCTGTTTGTGTGGGGTTTGTTTCTTCACGCGCACTTGTTTCAAGCAGTAAGTCACCCAGCCCTAGGGGATCATAATTATGAGCTTTACTGGTGTGGTCCATCACAATTCTGAATTTTTTGCCGGTTGTAAAGGGATAACTTTATGCATTCACGGCGATGGAAATCACTTCATTCAAAATTTCAATACAAAATTTCATAGAATACTCATAAATTATTGTAAATAGCTATCAGCTGTCATCCCAAACGTCTGAAGTAAATTTTCATTTATGTAATTGAAAATTTAAATGCAATATTTTCTATCGCCCCAAATGCAAACAGTCTTTTATAGTAATTAAGGTTAATCAAAAGGTTTTTTTCTAAAAATATTCATATTAAGCATATGCAGTCATCCCGAAAGTTTACCCTGATTTTATTTGGAGTATGAAATGTGGATGTCGTTTGTTGTCCGGTGACTTTTTTTATCAATTAAAATCACCGGGACTACTATAAAGGCCCGCCCCTCTGCCCCATCCCTTACTGTCCAAAGCTGTGGGGACAAGATGGAGCGTCAACAAGATGTCCCACGTGGTACGTTCTAATCAGTATTATTTTAAATGTCACCAGACATCAAAATGACCTCTACATTATCTACTCCAAATAAGACCAGAAGAGACCTGGTTTAAAGTCTGTCAGGTATGTCTTGTTACACTCTGTATAGTTTATTTGCGGCATGTTTCAGAGTTGTAGATACTCTCAGTATAGTTCTGGTGAAAGACCACCATCCAGAATCGAAACATTACTTAAAATGGCCTTGGCTTCGGTGGTGTTTGCTGTCTAGATCTGAACAGCTAGGTACTTCCCCATCCACACTCCCTTCAGCCTCACAATGTTGAAGATGCCATAGTCCCACTGACTCCAGACAGTTGGAAGCAGTGATTCTTGTGCGGTATTCACATAAAAAAATTGGCTGAGAAACTTTATAGTTGGTAATATGTACAACAAATATCCTGTGACATAAAGAAGCGAATTTTCTAGAATGTTTATAATAATAAATAATAATAATAATACAGCCAGAACTAGAGCCCCTATGTCCCTATTCAGAGTTCAACAGGTAGGTAACGTGAATAACATTCAGCAAGCGGTAACAGAAAAAATTCCACCTTAACCCATTGGCCACAAACCCCGGCAGCCTGCCGGGTGTGCAACTCAGGTACTTAACCACAAACCCCGGCGAGCCGCCGGCCTAGAGTAGGTCCGCCGAAAAACGGAAAACCAGCACGACAGTGACTTTATTAACGCTCTGTAGGTAATTAATTATTCATTTTGTAGAATTGGCAATAATGTGTTTCTTTTGTTTTTTTCCTGATTGTGTTCCAAGTTTTGTAGGCAGTCAACCGCCATTTAATTTCCTTCAAAATTGCGAGTGGTTTTAGGCTTTTGGCAGTGACCTTGCACGTCCCTGATTGCTTTGAGGACTATAACACCAAATTATTTTATTTGTTATTAGTATACATTAATGTAAAAAACAAAAATTACTAATGTTTGATTTATAAATATTATGTTTTTTTGTAACTTTACGAATAAAAATGTGAAATAAAACCTACGAAAAAAAGATAAGGTTATGTTTGTATTCTTATTTACATATATTTAAGTACTTTTTAAATTTTTATTTTTATGTTTTTCTTTACCTTAATCTAATTTGTAAACAAAATTAAAGAAATTAATCAATCTGAATATATAATTCAAAAGTTACAAAAGATTTAGTACATCAAGGCAGGTTTTCAATTTTTAGTACAAAATTAATTCAGTGGTGAAGGCCAATTTTTTAGCTCATTAATTCTGTGGTCAATGGGTTAATTAGAAGCAAACTGAAATATGGAAGCACTAATTCGAATCCATATTACTGCAAACATCATTGAATCTGTTTTTAAAAAACCGCTAAGGTTGTTATCTCTCAGATTTGGGCTACATTACCATCTTAGTACATCATGTACGTCTTGAATACTTCAACATTAATATTTATGTTAATTATTTCACCATCCTCTTGATAGTTTATCCATTGGATAACTTATTTACGATCTATTTGTTTATAAAGTTTGAGTTTACTATTCGGTACTCGAACCTATTAATAGTGGCTGTATACATATTGGATAAGTAAGCCAAGTTTTCTACCATTATTCTATTTGTTTTTATCAATATGTATACATCATCCTATTGATAAGCTATCAAAAGGACAGTGAAATAACTCCTTAAAGTTAGAAGCCTATTTATTGATTTAATATGTTCAGATACATAAATAAATAAAAAATATTTCAGTCATTTCCAAACTGCAGTATTTCTACGACATGGCAGCATTCAAATAAAAGTTCCTAATTTCTATTGTTTAAGAAATCGTAGCACATTCCATCTGAAAAAAGAATATTGCGTATTTTAGCCCTCTCTCAAGTGTGTCGACTGTAATATAAGATTGAATTTACTATGTTGACATTTTTGTCATTAATTTATAGTTCAGAAAAAATGTCCTGCTATTGCTTAAAAAATGTAACGATCATTAGGCTAATCACTTGCTTCTATTTGTATTATGCATCATTTGAGAGTTTTTGTAATTTTATGTACTGGTTCCATGACAGTCGATCCGCCGACAATTGCCCCCCGGCATAGTGACAGATGTTCCCCGACAATTGGCCCCCGGCGTACTTATATACAATATGCAGTTGGTTTAGGGAAAATACGGTATACCTAATTACACAAAATATAACTAAGTGACCCTGAAGGGTTTTGCAGAGAGGATAATATACTGCCGAATAACAAAGTATAAAACAAATTCTCATTCACATGCATCAAGGAAAAATCTACTTGTCTATATAATGTATAACGGTGCAAAAAGTACAAAAAATCGACACTGTATATAAATTCGTTTGATATTCACTATTAAGGGTATTTTACGTTTGAAATTGGTAAATAATGCACACAAAAAATTATAATTCTATAGTAAAACCTTTCCTGGGGGGCCAATTGTCGGCGGATCAACGGCCGGGTCACTTAATGTACTATGTATCCTTTGACTGAGTTTTTGATGTATTATGTAGGTAAACTTTTGTGTAACAAACAACTAACAGTTTGGGTAACTGGATTATTCACACGAAGTGAAAACATCTGTAAAAACCTAGTATAAATAAATAAAGACGGAACAAAATAGGTTAGGTAGTATAAATAAATAAAGACGGAACAAAATAGGTTAGGGTTTCTTTTTTCTTAACTTTTCTTCAATGTTCTGTTTTGTAATGGAATCGCAATGATTATCATTTTCGTATTTATTTAAGAAACTTTTTATCTTAAACAGAAGCGGAGTGCGTCAACTAGCATCAGGTCCATCACGAGCCCTCAACACCTCCACAACCGTGGCTGGAGCAGCCTCCCCACCATCAGGAGCCGGGGCCCAGAGGTCCTCAGGGACTATATCACGCGCACTGGAATACGTATTCGGCTGGTAGTCAATATCAAAACAAACCTGATAAATCAATTGATATTTTGATCCAACTTTAAATAATGTACATAATTCAGTGGCCCAAGGACCTAAAATCCTAAATCATCATGTGAAATATCCATAGTTTACAATAATTTTATTGATACAAACTTTTTAATTCTTTTGCCAACATCATGCATGTGTGAAACAAGGGAGATGGGCCATGAACCTGGCTGGTGTGAAACCAACACGCACAAGTGTCGCCAACATTGTTCACCCATACTACAGCAAATCACATCTACGCACAGCGGCGCTCTGCCTTTATTTCTAATTACACACCAAACATATAACTTTTATTGGCTCTGTCGCTTTGATAGTCCTTGCAATACTCGGCGATATTCTAATAACTAATAAACCTAACGAACAAGTCTCTTGACACAATCAATAATAATCATTACTATGGCCCGGTTGTTTTGCAGAAATTCACGGTGACAAAGTCATCACGGCCGTTCATTTTGTTTTTTTGACATTTGAAAAGTCACCATTAAACAAACACCAATTCTAGGTGCGTTTCAGCCTTCTATCAGATTGTTATAAGCTGACAACCTTAACAATGTGATAGTTGTCCTCTTCTGCTGATCCCAATTCGTTGAAATGGACTTATAATCAGCATTCAGTGGGGACCTTCCAATTGACAAAAAAACTTATGATTGAAATTCTGTGAAACAACCGCGTCCTGTATGTTTATCCCCTTTATTCTTCTTGATTTTATAATCCCTTACAATATGAGTTATTATATATTCTTAATAAATACTCACTTTCTTACTTATTAGATTCTTACGGTTTCAATGTTGGTATAGATAAAACGGCCTTAACCCATTCACACCGTTCGACAAATCGACTCAGACATCCATTGTGCGCAGCTTGATTACGACATTTAAAAAAATTTATTATTTAAAACACTTAATCTCGACAGTGACTTAAAATTACTTCAATAACATAAATTTGTAATGCTGGGTTCCCACCTTAACTATTATGGGGTCTATTTCATAGAACTAAAGTTGAAGTCGAAACTTTTGGTTTCTATCATATAGAAAGCCTATTCTCACTGATCTATTTCATGAATTCCATGAAATAAATCAGGTCGGATCCCAGCTTAACGAAACCATCTCATAATAAAATGTCTGTGTCACAATTAAAATTAAATAAACAAAACTGAAGCGAGAGAGAGACTAAATGTCGGGAGAATTCTCCCCAACCGCAGAGAATTGGAGACTTTGTTTTTTCGTGTAGCTGGACGAAGAAAAGATATTTCTTGAACATTTCAACAGACGTAAATGGAATAAAGAATACACCACATTTTAAACATGGGTTGTGTACAATTTTACCTATACATTCTTCAAATTTTGATGTGCATCAGCCGCGGATAAAAAGTTAATTCCGATTTATCTATACCTGCTACGCCTTGATAAGTTTTTCACTATTCCGACCCTATACGGCATGTATTAATGTGTAAGTAAGCAGGATAAAGTATAGTTTTGTAAAATTTTCCTGGCATATCGATGAAGTTAAATATAAACCCACGAAAGTTTAAATACTATAATTTTTACCGTGTTTTATGTAAATATTTTGACATTTCATCATGTAAAGGGTCTGATTATGTTATTTAATTTTAAATTGTTACTTAAATTTTTCCTAATGTCTTCAATTTTAGTTGTGATCTTTTTTTAAATTTATTTACTGAAATCTAGGTATTGATTTAACATTTTATATAAAAAGCATGTCAACAGGTGTTAAACATAAATTGTCTTAAATTATTTTAAACAAATTCACAACATATATCTGAGCAATAATAATTGTTGTAAAATGCTGGTTCCTAATGAATAAACAAAATTCACTTCCTTAGTTAAAACAATTATACAAACATAATTATAATAAAATAATAGTACAAGCATACTGTTTAAATCTGATGTTCTTTTATTTTTAAAACCTCTTTCGTACAAGTTTTAATTAACATTACATCTTAATATGAACTACATATTTATTTTCTACTTTGATTTGTTTTCTTTAATGCCACGATTACAATAATTTCATATAACGTTGATAGCAAAATATTTATTATAACTTTTCCAAAGTGGGTAAGTAGTACCAAATTAGCTCTTACGAATTTAATTAGGCATTTCTAGTATATGTATATCTCATAATCTTATCATGTAATGTCTGAAAATAATTTATTTATATTAGCTATCCCCTAAATATTAACTAGACATCAGATTATATGCACTATCAAAATGGAGAAATATGAACTAACAATGCAAAATATACAAAATCAATGCCTAAATTATAAAATAAAAACAGGAACATGTCTTTTGAAACTGGTTCAATTGGGAAATTTTCGATTTCATGGAGAGGGGTGGGGGAGGTCAGCAAAAAAGTATGGAGGAAAAAATAACAGGTTTCTTCAAAAATATCTCATTTTCTCTCTTTTTGATTACAAAAATTCCCATTCCTAAGAAAAAACAAGAACATCAGCCATTTCTAATTTGAACAGCTCATATGTTGAGAAACGTTATGGCTAAAATAGGCATTAATGACAGAAAAAGGATCAAATGTGCACCAATGACCAAAAAGGCTCAAATATGCATTTTGAAACGCATACAATCCAATGTCCAATGTACATCTACAGAAGTAATAAGTTTTATTTTTTTATAATATGCATAAAAACCGAGATTTCAATTAGGTCAGAACATAACCTTGAAAAAATTGGCTCACATCCCAAATATTTGTGTGCATTTGTATATAAATAATACTCACAGAACATTCAATAGTATTAAATTATCTACTTAACCTTCAAGAGGGCGCGCGGCTTCTAAAAGAGCGCGTATGTCCCCGTCTTCCCTGCTGGCTTCCCTACGGGCCTGTCTTGCATCTTGTGCATCTGGTCTGGCGGGCAACCTGAGATAGAGATATAACCAAGCAATAAATGCACTATTCACTAATCCCGCGCGCTGTGCGAAGGATTCATACTTCAGTTGAGCCAAAAGCTCCTAATCAACTACACGCGCCGACGCCGACACTTGCGACGGTGTTGAAGAAAATAGCTATTAGGGAAAGAAAGATTGAGAGTGTCTTGCTAAGAAAAGGAGGCAATCGGAAATCCGCTGCACAAGGAATATTTGCTACGATCACATCACATTTGTTATAAGACTACACGCCCGCTTGAAGGTTACAACAGGACCGAAAAATAATGTGAAATTTTTTTTTTATTTTCTCACTTTAAAACTAAATTTTAGCAGAATAGCAGATACAATTAAAAATAATTTCAATAATTTTACAGTAGAGTGAAATAGTTCAAACACAAAAGTCTGACTGAACATAACTCTCAGAATAAATTTAGTATGTAATAATGGTGAAAAAATAATTCCAGTGGTGAAAGGTTATTAAAAAGGTTATTCAATCATTTATTGTTATCAACATACATACATAGTTTGTTTTTTTTTTCAGACTCACTTTTGTCAGCAGTTATGTTATGGATAAACTTTTATATGGAATTAAATAATAGCAATAAGTAGTTATTCAACTTTCTTAGTAACTTTCTATTTCAAAGATTTTTTCCCCGAGGTCTCTATTATGGAACTAAGTGAGTACAGCGGGATATTTAAATTACAGTTGAATAAAACCCAAAATCTAATTTAATGTCAATTATAAAGTAACCTGATCTTACTTTAAATTTTCAATGGTTGCATTGGCTAAGTTGGTCATTTTGGAGTATTTGATGTTCTTCTTGTCCAGCTCGGCTTGTGCCCATAAGATGAGTCGAAGCAAGCTGGAGAGCTTCGGGCTTGTGAACTCTTGATGTTCCATGCGCAAAATGGCAGCGTTTAGTTCGCTGGCAATCTAAAACACAAAACTTATGATTTAACCATTTATGCATCACGTTACATCTTCAGCTTGGTAATATCGTGGAGAGAATTTTCGCATTAAATATTTGATTCGATTCATAAATAAAACAAAATTCGTTGAAATAATGTGTAATACAAATGTCATCAAATAGATTTTACAAAATAATATGTACTTACTTTATCTAATTAAAAGACAAATTACTTCCTTTACAACACTTTATTTTTATAGTCAATCGGCATGTTTCATGAATGATGTTGATTGTGTACAAAAATAAAATAAAATAAATAAACAAAGTTAATTGTCTTTTAATTAAATAAATAAAGCCATCGCAAAGTAAAAAAACCCATCGAAGAGCTTTTCTTCGGAAAAAAATAGAAAACTCAAACATTTGAGTAAAAATAATTCATTTTATCGAAAGAAGCAAGTACTTTGGGGTGTAACATTATATATTAAATGAAAAAACACACTTTGTAATACACCGCTTTTTATAATCATTTATTTCATATGTATCTATATAAAAATCGATATATGTTTCTATGTATGTGAGTTGTTTATGTATTGCTGTATTAAGATGAACCTGTACGTGAAATCCTATTTAGATTCATTTTTACAATCGGTTTACATTATGAACATCAAAAAATATGCTACGGATAAATTCAAGCTTTTCTGTTTTCTATGCATTGGAATTACAATAAAATTATTATTTACATAACAAAAAATGTAAGCGCAAACCACTAAATAATTTCAATTTGGGAGGCGGGAATGGGTACCACTGCCCCGGGAACCTTTATTGTATAACCAACACCTCTGCCATAGGTCACCCCAAGTGGTTCGCTACGTTTGGTGATTTAGCAGGGGTGCCGGGGTTCCTGGGATGAGGTTTGTCTAGGTCTTGGAGGTGGATGACCAAGACACACTGATTCCTACCCACCCCTGAACCCTTTTCCTTCCCAGAACTCTCCTCCCCTTCCTTTCCTTGAAAAAAAAACCCTCCACACAGCATCCCCAAAGATGACATAGGTCCTGAGGGAAATAATTTTTCTCAGGGTCTCCTGTGTGGAGCTCATGTAAAAAAAAAAAAAAAATGTTTTTTCATGACTTAACTATGAAGTAACATAAGAAACAATTTTTTTTAAATACCCCTTTATGGCTAAGACTATTGTTGAGGTTTTGTATGTTCTAACTTTCTTTCAGTCTTATAAAATTATGCACAAAATAAATAAAAACCACTTTTTTGCTTACTCGCCTCGTGCAAATACGACGCGCGATTTTAAATTTTGTAGGCATGAGAATCGAAATATTTCTATCATTTATATTCCTCTTAGGCATAAAAATGTTTGAAACTTTCAAAATAACTTTTTTCCATCCTCGAGAAGGTTTTTGGCTTATTACAACCACATGACAATACATCTGAAAAGTTTTTTTAATCATTACAAAACTCTTACGAAACTGTCAAAAATGTCACAATTTGAGGATGACATTTTGCAAACCATCGATTGTTAAATCAAAATTCAATTTTCGAATAAATTCTTTAAATTAATGAATTTAATCGAAGTACTCACCTACGGTACTAACCAAAATCGAAAACTTTGAATCTAATCAAAAATGATATTTATTTTAAATAGGTACCAAATTTCATTTATTGTTCTTATAAAATACAAAAATGAATGATTGTAATCATTGACCTAGTATACCCTAGACAAGTCGTCTCATAGTAAAAATAAGAAAAAAATAACCCCAAGTATCAGTAATTTCGCAATACAACTCTCCTTCGAATTCCGCCGTCTTGCATGTGAATTCTCGGCAATATAAAACTGAGCACCGTCTGATTCCATTGTGTGATTTGTCGAACTAACACTTCAAAAGGTGAACACGTGTTGCATGCGTGATGTTTCGACAAGCTGTGTTGTATATAAATGGTTTTCAAAGTGGGGATCGCGAGACATTCATAAATTTAATTAGACCAAAATATTTTTTTACTTTATTATGACAAGCGATTCAATTTCGGAGGCGAGTATGGGTACCGCCGCCTCGGGAACCATTTATTGGATAACCAACGCCTCTGCCATAGGTCACCCCAAGTGGTTCGCTACGTTTGGTGACTATGCAGGGGTGCCCGGGTTCATGGATTGAGGTTTGTCCGGATCTTGGCAGCGGATGCGTCTGATAATTTTTTAATTTTATTTTTCTGATGAACCGTATGGCTCGTTGTCAACCACCAAGCAGCAATTACGTCGAAGTGTCCTGTTGAAAGCGGTGTACACTCTTTAGATTAACCATACTTTAGATTCGTGTACAAAAACTTGTACACAGTCCCGTATATGTATATATTGATCATGAGTTTTAAATAAAAAAAATCCATTCATCGTTTGCTTAAAAATAATTACGAAAAATTGACCCTTTTACCGCCCACGCACCGTGGGCTGCCCAGGTTGGTCGCTTATCATTAACACAGTGATGAGCAACCAGCAGCCCGCAAGCCCTTTTACTGCTTTCCGGACTTTTGACTACAAAAAATATCAAAAAAATTGCGCTAAAAAATATTCAAAGGCTTCTATTCTGTTTTGCAAAATATCTTAGCCGAAAACTATAATCTTTCTTAAAAGTTTTGAATCAGCTGCTCAATCATTAAGTTTTTTTTGTGTATAGGTAATAATTGAAAAATGACAGAAATTCGTAGTTAATTAAAGCCCGTTAGTAAGCGCTCAAAAAGAAGAGGAAGGTGAGATATGTAAATACGAATGTTAGAGGGAGCGCGAAAACGATAATATTTAAGCGAAAATTGTGAAAGTGTTTAATAAAACATGACTCGTTTAAACTATTTTAAAATAGAACCAAAATCTCGCGGGAAATGTCATAGCTTTAAAGAAAAAAATTAATTATGATTTTTTTTCATACATATAACTTGTAATGTAACAAAAATAAAGTGCTTATAATAATTTTCGAATTATACGATTTTCTTCTATCGGAATAATTTCATTCAATTACCGTTTCGGCGTGGCAAATGTATAGATATTATCGTCAAAAACAACATATATTATTTTTAGAAACTTAAAAACTTAAAGTGTTTTAGAGAAATATGTTGTAAAACGGTAGAAATTCGGAATGCTATGGCTTAAGATAGGTTAACTTTCGACCTTAATTGAAGAATAGTGCAGCGGTTTTTTGTTAAGATCTGCGTTTAATGTATTTTAAAGTTTTCCGTTTTATACAAACCGGGTCGCGTTTTTAAAAAGTTTAAAAACCACTGCCATTTCGTGATGCCAGCCTTTCGTCTATGTGTTAGTATCGGTGTGTGGTGACGTCACAAGCATTTGGGTGATTAAGTGACGTCAGAAACTTTGCTTGCCAAAAAAATAATACGTCAATATTATTACATTTATTAAAACGCTGCCTTAAAGCTATCGGTAAGGCATAATTTTTTTTATGTATTCAGATAGCTGGTTACATTATCGAAAGTAAAGTCCGCGGACTGTACCTTGTACAATATTCGGAAGTAGGATATTTTTGTGTTTGAAAAAATTAATTCCGTCAGGACGGCTGGGACAGCAATTAGTTTCAGTGTGGACCGATAAAAGGTAAAACACAAAGCACTATGCGATCCAAATAGTACGAAACAATGCTCGCACTTTTTCATAAATGGGCCTTGAGCCAGTTTTATTTGGTTTCTGGCGTCATTTTTAATTTCACAGGGCATGTCTTGATATACTTGGTCGAAGATTGTAATACATGAAAAAATAAAATTTGTAAAAAAAAAATTGCAATAGGTGGCAAGCGAGCTGTTTGAAAATCTGAATGTTCCGGGAATGAATATATTGAACGCGGAAGAGGGGATGGGGGGTTCGTGGAAGAGGGAAGGCGGGGAAGGTGGAGGGGGAAATGCGTGAGGGAAAGGGGACATGGTAGGGGAAGTGAAAAGACATGCAGGCAGAAACAATTTCTTTATTTGTGGCATTGCGACCCATGCTGGGAACTCGCTAGTCATTTATAAATAAAAAGTGGTGTATTATAAAGTGTTTTTTCATTTAATATAAAAATAATTCAATATGGTAAATAGAGTAAACACCTAGACGTGTATGTCACTCCACACACCCATACGGTACAAAAACCTGAACTACGCTGCGCTGAACGTGCTGCGCGACCGATATTTCAATGTATGCCAGAGAGAAGTTTTTTTTATTTATTTTTTAATAAATCTTATAAATTAAAAAAATTTGTTATTTTTTCAATTACCATGCAGGCCCATATTATTATTTAAATTATAATGTAAGTACTAAAAAAATAATATTTTGTAGAAACAAATTAAATTAAACATAAGAAAGAAGAAAGGAAAAAACCTGTCTAAGGAAAAATAAAAATAAATACAAATATTAAAATTAAAATTAAAGTGAAAAATATATTTTAAAGAAAGAAATAAAAAAATTATCCTAATGTTCGACTAGCATCAAAGAGTGGAAGTGTACACAGAGTGATTTACATCAAGGAGTGAAGTGAATCTAAAAGTAACAACGAGAGAAGTATATCTAAAAGGGTGACTAACGTCAAGGAGTGAAATGAATCTGAAGTAACAAGAGAAGTTCTGAAAGGGTGACTAACATCAAGGAGTGAAATGAATCTGAAGTAACAACGAGAGAAGTATATCTGAAAGGGTGACTAACATCAATGAGTGAAATGAATCTGAAAGTAACAACGAGAGAAGTATATCTGAAAGTGTAGCAAGTGACTAGCAACGAGTGAGATGTACCTTATATGTGATGTGTGACTAACGAGTGAAGTGTTTGTACTTACAGTGTGACTGTACTGTGGCTGCAGCAGGTCAGCAAAGGGGCTGTTGGCCGGATCGGGGAAGGCGAGCAGCGCCAGGGAGCGCTCCAGCTCGGGCAGGGCTGCGGGGCGCGCGGCCGCCGCCTCCGCAAGCGCCGCCCGAGCCCAGCCCAGGGCCGCCTCCACGCGCCCCGCCTTCACCAGCTCCAGCAGGTGGAGTTGCTGCAAATAGAAATAGTATTTTAACTAAGCACAATAAAATGTTAAGACCAGACAAAACTGGAAATATGTCATTTTTAAATCAACTTTTAGACGTATTGACTCTTTTCCACAAAAAATTATAAATGTATTTAGAAAGACTGTCCTTTTATGTAGTGAAGCTAATTTTTAAATTTTGAGAAAATATGTTTATTTTTAGTACAATAAGGTTTTACCGTAGGTCTTTGGCAGATTTGTTAAATTTTCAAACAAAATTTTGTATTATACAACAAACATATAATTTAAAATCATATTATAATCATGCAGTAAAATAAATCAATAAATTATTTGGGAAATCTATTTTTCAGAATTTTAATTTTGGTTCAAATCAAATCATTAAAAAAAAGATCCGCGCCCTTGTTTTGTGACGAAAATACTTCGGTTTGTCTATTTATTTATGATCTTACAAACTAATATATTTAAAAGAAAATTACATCCTTATTTTGCTTAGACATTATTGAAAAATTATAAATACTTATGATCTAACAATAATTACATAAAGTACATAATTTTAATTGTTTTTTCATCACGAGTTTGAGCATTTTTTAATGTGGGTATTTATCAAAGCAAATTTGGAATGAAATAAAATCGATATTGAGTCATTATGTTAAAATGCTGGTATGAAGAATAATTAATCTTTCTCATCGGAACCGTCCTGTAATGTTGCAAGAGTACAATCGCAAGATCATCGTTCAACGAAATTTAAATTCTAGGCCGCTGGTTAATGGCTCTTAAGAACAGGAAAAGATTCCCAAAAGAGAACTTTTGTTTTATTATTATTTTTTGTATACTTTATTTACTTTTTTACTATAAGAGCATATTCGAGGGGTTTGGGGGGTTTTAAACCCCCCCATCGGCGTCAGTATTGCATAGGAAAAAAGAGAATATTACTCGTAGATTATATATTCCTGGAAAATAAAATAATATTATTTGTGTAAATATTTATGTAAATACAAGTTAAGTAGAGATCTCAAAAACCTATGCAGACAAGAATTTGACTAGTTTGCTTCATAATTTGTTTGTGAACAATGACATTGAAATAGAACCTTATGCTTATCCTTATAATTATCACTTATTTACGCTTTGGCGTATCTGT
Organism: Glyphotaelius pellucidus; assembly: GCA_936435175.1. Taxonomy (NCBI): domain Eukaryota; kingdom Metazoa; phylum Arthropoda; class Insecta; order Trichoptera; family Limnephilidae; genus Glyphotaelius; species Glyphotaelius pellucidus. The sequence continues at coordinate 23,350,448 of OW386537.1, forward strand.
TGCAAAATATATAGAATAAATAATTAAATCGAAAAGCTGTGCCAACTGAGAAAGCTTTCTATATATTCAAACTTTGTTTCGAAGGTAATAATAATATTTTGTATAGAACATTTATTTTAAAACCATAGCGGTATTCATTTACCTGAAGGTGGAAGTATAAGTATCGATCATTGTCCAATAATTCTGGGTGCAAGGCATTAACTAAGGCCGTTGCTTCCTGGATTCTTCCACTCTGTACAGCCTCTCTGATGAGGATTCTCTGGTCCAATGATCCTGACAGAGCAGGCTCGGACAACCCTGCTTCTTGTTGAAATTTCAGCGCTGCTTCCTTAAATCCCTCTACAATCAATAAAACACGTGTGAATCACCAATAATAAATAATTCACGTCAAACATTCCGAAACAAAGACATCGTGAAGAAAATACCTGTGACCAAATAGTTCATAATAAGCATATTCATATCGGTCCTTGAGATTTGCATCGACTCCGTCTTATTGAACAAGTCATCTTTGGGGAAATCAATCTTTTCACTACTTAGAGCACCGCATGCAGATTCGTAGCTCATTTTACTAAAAGATTTTAGAGGTCTTTTATTATTATTTCTCGAAGCGAACAAAATACACAGCTGTCATCCACGGCCAGTAACAATAATCTTTCCAATTTTTCTATGGAAAGCAGTGATGCCATATCCCAAAAATCGAAATCATGTTTCAGGGGTAAAAAACTATGTTTTGAAGGATAAATTCTTAAAAAGCTTTCATAAGCTTCTTAGGATTTTATGTAAAAAAAACAACGGTACCCAAGTAAATTATCTATATTGCTGTTTTAACCACCTAAGACCCCGACTTTAAATAACAAGGTAGTCTTAAAGACCCATAGTAAAAAATTATGCACAAATTGATTTATTGCTTTCAGTACAGTACATTATTCGTGTACAGTACATTATTCATGTACAGTGCATTATTCGTGTACAGTACATTATTCGTGTACAGTAGATTATTCGTGTACAGTACATTATTCGTGTACAGTACATTATTCGTGTACAGTACATTATTCTTTAAGAGAGTCCTAATTTTCCGTCCGTTTGGTCCCATAGGGCCTAAGTTATGGCCAAACCCAAGTTTAACAAAGTGCTGATGAAACGGCGAAAATATTGTATGCAGAATTTATAAAATCTTCTTTTTAAGGATTTGTTGATTGATTCGTGTACAGACCATTATTCTTTGTGGGAGTCCTAATTTTCCGTCTGCTTGGTCCCATAGGGCCTAAGTTATGACGGAACCCTAATTTAACAAGGTGCCCATGATACGGCGATAATTTTGAATGAAGAATTTAAAAATTCTTCTTTTAGAAGATTTGTTGATTGATTCGTTTACAGTATATTATTATTTGTCCGTTGGGTCTCACAGGGCCTAAGTTATGACCGAACCCAAGTTTAACAAAGTGCCCATAAAATGACTAAAATTTTGTACGCAGAATTTAAAAATACGTCTTTTTGAAGATTTTTTGATTGATCCATATACCGACCACTGTCATTAGTAAGAATCTTAAATTTCAGTCGGTTCAGTGCCATATGGCCTGAGTTGTGACCGACCCCAAGTTTAGCTAAGTGCCCAAGAAACAACTTCTTCTTTTTGAAGATTTGTTGATTGATTTGGGTACAGTATATTATCCTTTGTGAGTGTCCTAATTTTCCGACCATTTTGTCTCGTAGGGCCTTAGTTATGTGGCCGAACCCAAGTTTAACAATGTGCCCATGAAACGACGAAAATTTTGTATGAAGAATTTAAAAATTCTTCTTTTTCGAGATTTGTTGATTGATTCGGGTACAGACCACTGTTCTTAGTAAGAATCTTAAGTTTCAGTCGGTTGAGTGACATAGGGCCTGAGTTATGAACGACCCCAAGCTTAACAAAGTGCCCATGAAACGACTAATATATTATATGCAGAATTTAAAAATTCTTATTTTTAAAGATTTGTTGATTGATTCGTGTCCAGACCAAATTTCTTACTAAGAATTCAAAATTTCAGTCCGTTAGGTTCTATAAGACCTAAATTATGACCGAACCCAAGTTTTACAAAGTGCCCATGAAACGACTAATATTTTATATGCAGAATTTAAACATTCTTCTTTTTCAAGATTTGTTGATTGATTCGTATACAGACCACTGTTCTTGGTAAGAATCTTCAATTTCAGTCGGTTCGGTGCCATATGGCCTGAGTTGTGACCGACCCCGAGTTTAACGACTAATATTTTATATGCAGAATTTAAAAATTCTTCTTTTTGTAGATTTGTTGATTGATTCAGGTACAGTATATTATTATTTGTGAGAGTCCTAATTTTCTGTCCGTTTTGTGTCTTAGGGCCTATGTTATGGCCAAACCCAAGTTTAACAAAGTGCCCACGAAACGCCGAAAATTTTGTATGCAGAATTTAAAATTTCTTCTTTTTGAAGATTTTTTGATTGACTCGTATACAGACCACTGTTCTTGGTAAGTATCTTAAATTTCAGTCGGTTCGGTGCCATATGGCCTGAGTTGTGACCGACCCTAAATTTAACAAAGTGCCCATGTAACGACTAAAATTTTATAAGTATGCAGAATTTAAAAATTCTTCTTTTTGAAGATTTGTTGATTGATTCGTGTCCAAACCAAATTTCTAACTAAGAATTCAAAATATCAGTCCATTCACTTTCATAGGGCCTTATTTATGACCGAACCCAAGTTTAACAAAGTGTCCATGAAACTACAAAAACTTTGTATGCAGAATTTCAAAATTCTACTTTTTGAAGATTTGTTGATTGATTCATGTACCGTACATAATTTTTAAAGAAAATCGAAGATTTCAGTTCGTTCGGTTCCATAGGTTCTAAGTTAACACCGAACCTAACTTGACGAATATGAAACGACAAAGATTTTGCATGAAGAATTTGAAAATTCTTCTTTTTGGATTTTTTGATTGATTCGTATACAGACCACTGTTCTTAGTAAGAACCTTAAATTTCAGTCGGTTCGGTGCCATATGGCCTGAGTTGTGACCGACCCCAAGTTTAAGAAAGTGTCCATGAAACGACTAAAATTTTATAAGTATGCAGAACTTAAAAATTCTTATTTTTGAAGATTTGTTGATTGATTCGTGTCCAGACCAAATTTCTAACTAAGAATTCAAATGTTCAGTCCGTTCGGTTCCGTAGGGCCTAAGTTATGACCGAACCCAAGTTTTACAAAGTGCCCATGAAATGACGAAAATTTTGTATGAAGAATTTAAAAATTCTAATTTTTAAAGATTTTTTGATTGATTCGTGTACAGTACGTTATTCTTAGTAAGAATCAAATATTCCCGTCCGCTCGGTTCGATTTGTGATTTACGCAAATTTTTCTTTACGAAATTTTTCTAAGGACGGGTTGTTTCAAAAAATTTGATGGATTCATCAAATATTTGATGTTAATTTTCACGTTCTGTGTAAGTTCTATTGAAGTTTTGTGAAGCAGCTGTCCTAAAACGATATAATAACAGAACTTGAATAGAATCTACACAGAACGTGAAAATCAACTTCAAATATTTGATGAATCCATCAAATTTTTTGAAACAACCCATCCTAAAAGTTGTTCTTTTGGAAGATTTTTTTGATTGAACCAGGTTTCTTAGTTAGAATTTTAAATTTCAATCGGTTTGGTTCCGTAAGGCCTGAGTTGTGACCGACCCCAAGTGTGACAAAGTGCCCGTGAAAACGATGAATTTTCTAAAAATTGTTCTTTTGGGTTATTTTTTTTAGTGATACGTTTACAGACTATTGTTCTTTTGGGTTATTTTTTTTAGTGATACGTTTACAGACTATTGTTCTTAGTAAGTATCCAGAATTCAGTCTGTTCGTTGCCATAGAGTCTGAGTTGTGACCGACCCTATGAGTGATAAAGGGCCCGTAAAACCGATCAAGTTTCTAAAAGCTGTTATTTTGGGAGATTTTTTTATTGATTCGTGTACAAACCATGGTTCTTAGTAATTATCTAAGATTTTAGTCGGTTCGGTGCTATAGGGCCTGAGTGTGACAGACTTCAAGGGGCCGTAAAAATGTTGAATTTTCTTAAAGTTGATGGTTTGGAAGATTTTTTGATTGATTCTTGTACACATCACGGTCTTTAGTAAAAATCCTAAATTTCAGTCAGTTCGGTGCTATAGGGCCTGAATTGTGACCGACCCAGTTGTGAGAAAGGGCCCGAAAAAATTATCAATTTTCTGAAAATTATACTTTGGGAAGATTTTTTGATTGGTTCGTGTACAAACCATGGTTCTTAGTAAGAATCCAATATTTCAGTCACAAATAATTGCAATCGGAACATACAAAAGGTTTTTCTCCACTGCTTACGCTGCTTACGGCTTGTGAACTTTTTAATGTTTCTTTTGAGAACACAAATACTTGCAGTCGGAACATGAAAAAGGTTTTTCTCCACACTGTGATACGGCTTGTGGACTTTTAATTGTTTCTTTTGAGAACATGAATAATTGCAGTCGGAACATGAAAATGGTTTTTCTCCACTATGAGTAAACTTGTGGGTTTTTAAAGTCTTCTTTCTAGCACATAAACAATCGCAACATACAAAAGGTTTTTCTCCACTGTAAAAGGGCTTGTGGACTTTTTAATATTAATGCTCCTTTCGAGAATATGAATGGTTGCAGTTTTTATATTCTGGGTGCAGATTAAAGCGACTTCCTGCTTACAGATTCACTCTTAAATTAAAACCAGTTTCGAGATAAGCTTTAAATTCGAAGTGCACATCACGGTGCAGAATTCGGAGGAAAATCATTTGCTTGTTCTGTGTGTAATTATTCTTTAAGCTTGTGGAGTCAATGAGTTTAATTATAAATTTTTAGTTGTAGATTTTATGTTAACACTAATTATATCTTTTTTAATTTCTTCAACTTAATTCTATTTTGTCTCGATAAATTACTTGTCTTTTTCGACATTTTTTTTCATCTAGCCATTACCTGGCACACGCACACTGTAAGTGTGATTACATTACCTTTTTTATATTATATCATATATTTAATTTTTTTCTACTAACTATACACATGTCATTATTTTTTCACCATATGAACATTGGTTATTGGGTTGTAACATATATTAAAATCTTACATTATGTATGTAATAATATGTTTTAAGCCTGACAAAATAAAATAAATAAATAATTATTTTAAGCTTATTTCAATAGAATTTAATTTTTATTTCGGAGGCAGAATCAAAATGTGGGGAATTTGTTATTTCGTTCTCCCCAATTTAGGATTTGAACATTTATTGTGGGTACTTTAGAACACAAGCCTCGGCAACCCCGGTTCGGTGTTCAGTGTTCTGTGGCCAGCATGGCGGACAAAAAGCAGGCTAGGGAGGTTCTTACGGTGTTATTTCTTTGTATCATTTGGTATGTTGTCAGTTCTAGTAACAATGTCATCGGGAAGATGGTACTTAATGTTTTCCCCTATCCGATGACGGTTACAATGGTGCAATTAGTCTCAATTACAGTGTATAGTGGCCCATTTTTCAACCTGTGGGGCGTTCGTAAATATGTTGATATTCCGTGGAAATACTATATGAAATTAATTGTGCCTCTAGCTTTTGGAAAATTCATAACGTCTGTGTTTTCCCACGTATCAATATGGAAAGTGCCCGTCTCGTACGCGCATACCGGTAAGCATACAATTTCATTTTATAAAATTTTATTTTGACAGCATATGTGTCAAAAGTGACAGATGGCAAAATACCTTTCACTGCGTCGTGCATTCGAGAAAATGATGTGTATATTCCTAAAAATACACCAATTTTATATTCTAGCCTGATCTTATTTACGATTGTTATTATTGAAGAGATAATTGGCAATTTTGTTTACAGTTAGAGTCTGATGTTTTATTTGTTTCTCATTTTTCAAGGTGAAAAATCACTGTTTTGGTAAATTTTTTTTTAATGTGATGTAATTGTTTACCATTTCCTGTTTGCTTTTTTATATTATTCATTAGAAAAAATAAGCACAGAACAAAAAATTTACCACACTCAACTTAGTAGTTACACATTGGATATGAAAAATTTTGTATTCGTTGATCGCCGTCTTATCCAATTGGTAATCTAAAAACATGTTCTGGAAATACTTTCTTTTGTTTTTCGGCTCTTTCTGCAGGTATAATATAAAATAAAGAGTTATAATAACTGAGCTAAACCATTTTTTGGAACTGCTAGCTTCTAGCTTGATTTAGGGCTAAATCTAACTCGAAAAGAGCTGAGTTGGCAAAGCTGATTGTTGTCCGTTCGGCAGCTCCTTCTCATGAGGCTGATTGAGTGGAGGTGAAATAGGAAGTGATGTCTGAAAGCTGCAAATGCCTACGCAAAGAGATGCAGGTGGCTCGCAAGCGGTGGTCTGCCGACCCGAGTCTTACACCAATCTTATTTAGTTCAGGATATTAATTCAATAATTTATTAAACTTTTGTCACATTTACTAACTTAAGTGAAATAATTGACCTGCATTTCATATTAGATACTAAAGGCTTTTCAGAATTTCCGAATTATTTATTATAAACTAGTTTTGATAAAACTATAAGGGCAGGTCCATTAAAAAAAACAATGATAAGAGAAGAGAGACTCAAAGAGAAATTCAGAGATGAAAAGGGAAATTCTTTTAGTTCTCGAAAGAATCTCTCTTCACTGGTGAGATCTTCACCATTGTCTGAATTTTTTTTTGATTATTTTTTTTTTTAAATATCCTATTTTGGAAAATATTATGTTGTATAATTTCTTATATGTATTTTACAATAATTTTTAATTGTATAAGGCATTTAATAAAAAAAAAAATATTATTATTAAATTGAAATACACTTTCACCCTTGCACATGAGAGCTATACTCTCATAATATATGATGAAATAGGCCTATTAGGAGCCATTCATAAATTACGTCACACGAATTTCATGATATTTTGACCCCCCTCCCCCCCCAGTCCATTACAAATGACTTCACAGAGCTGATGACCCCCCCATATCCCTTGTAAAACTTCTCTACTCCCCTCCCCCTCCCCCAAGGTGTGACGTAATTTATGGATGGCCCCTTATGAGAGAGTACTATGAGATACTATACTAGACTATACTGCCGTGAAGTAAAAACACGGCTTCTTCCTTGAGAGTCTCAAGGAAGATACTGTGTTTTTACTTACTCTGGCAGTACAGCTCTTGTGTGAAACTGGCATTCTAATCTAGAAATTTTAATATTTCTCATTATAGCCTTCTTTCTGAAAGATTAATCTCTAAACATCGTGTATTTATTTCAGTAAAAGCTACCATGCCTCTTTTTACCGTCATATTGGCTAGAATCATAACGGGAGAGAAGCAGACATCTAAGGTCTACCTTAGCCTGGTTCCCATTATCTTTGGAGTTACCATAGCAACTATGACCGAGCTATCTTATGATGGAATTGGATTGATCTGCGCCCTAATCTCAACTGCTGGATTCTCACTCCAGCATATTTACTCTAAAAAAGTAAGTAATTCTTTTGAATAATAGTATTAAGTGAATTTAATTATTTTGTTCATTTGCCAACCAGTTTTGTTAACACTATTCATAAATATTTATTTATTATCAATTTGTGTCAATTTATTATTAATGGAAACTTTTAAAAGTAGATGATAGCTTTTTATTATTGGACACTTATCAATATATTACAATTTTTTTAAATGAACATGTCAACTCCAACTCTTTTTGTGTGTTATTGGTCCGTTGCAGATTTTTTTTATCACTGAATAGTAGTCTAATTTATTTCCATCTGGTAGTATTATTATCTTGACTGTACAGTTTAGATTGTTATAAATGGAAGTGGCGCCCTGTGTTATTTTCAAAAAGAACCCATGAAGTTTTCAAACAGCACCGAAAGAAAGTTACAAAACTTGAAGATCCGTTTTCAGGCAACTTTTTCCTATTTTAAACTTTCTTAGAAGATATTTTCCGAAAAAAATTCTTGGGATCAAAATTTTTCCAACATGAACAATTTCCCAGTCCATTTTCTGACCCATTTTCAAATATAAGGCAAAGCCTTATGGGTCTTCAAATGACACTGGAACCAAAAATATTTATGGTATATAATCTAATAATATATATTGTTGTCGTAGATGTCATGGGAGTCTAGCCACAAAACCTTAAAGCTGAGAAAACAGCCCTCAAAGATTTTTGGTGACAAAAAGTCACATTTTTTGTTATAACTTTTTTGTTTTTAAAGATAGAAGGGTGAAACTTTGAACATGGATATTTTGTGATGTTATTTATGTGGCTTGTCATCATAGACTGCTAACTTGTATTAAATTATTCGGAAATTAAAAGATCTATGCGGCTTGTAGTCATTTCATCTATGTGTGTTAGATCTATTGGCAATTATCAAAATACTCATATTAAATGGAGTGTTTTATGGCTCAAATCCATTGACCATGGCAACTTTGAGGGTTTTAAAACACTTCTGCATACTTAACTCATTTTCGCCAAATTTGTGGCTTGGCTTCCTTGACATCTACGGCGACCATATATAATAATGAAAACATTTATCAAAAAGAAAGTGCATTATCTTGCAGTGAACAGATCGCAAGAAGCATTGGATTTTACCTTTTGTTGGTCTGCACGAAACCAAACACGTTTGGGGTGGGAGGATTGAGTGCTCTGGAGGGAACAGTTTAACTGTTGCTATGGTGTTACTTTATAATTACATCATAGGGAATAAATAAACACCTTAATTTTTTTCTTACTTAAATAAGTAAGAAAAAATTTAAGGTGTTTACAAACCCTGTAAGGTTCTGTAGGTGTTTTCAAACTTAAATAAGTAAGAAAAAATTTAAGGTGTTTACAAACCCTATGATGTAATTATAAAGTAACACCATAGCAACAGTTAAACTGTTCCCTCCAGAGCACTCAATCCTCCCATCTCTTATATTTATAAGCATTTCTAAAAATCGGAAGAACATTATTTGTGTTTTCTAATATTTTAATCAAAAATTCAAAGTGTTTGCGATGTCCTAATCCTAACAAAAAAAGAAAAAAAAATTATGATGAGTAATAACGGAGCACGAATCCTGCAGGATTGTAATATTACGAAGAAAAAAATTCTCCATACTAGACCGCTCCTCCCTAATGTATAGTTAGTGCTATGGTTGTCATAGTGAAAAAGTTGGTGGAGTTGAGTAAAATTATCACTAGTTCTCCGGGTAGAAAGTAGTGGTAATTTTAGATTAGACATTAATGTATTGTAACAGATGTATTTTTTTGATAAATTTATTTAATAAATTATTTTCTCTTATGCAGGTTCTCCAGGACACCGGAATACATCACTTAAGGTTATTGCACATTCTCGGAAGGTTGGCTTTATTCCTGTTCCTTCCCATTTGGCTGATATTTGACTTTTCACATGTTATCAATGATCCGCACCTGGTAAGAACACAATATAATATATATAAATAAATATTTACATACTTTTTCAATACATTCAATCGATCTTTGATATAAATATGTTTTTTTTTTAATTCTTGGTGTGCCGTCGCTAAATTTGCATCATCCACCAGCTGATTCTATTTACGAAAATACTTCTTGTTTTGGCAAAAAAATTTTTTTTAATTGTATCTTCTTCCCAAATAGTGTGTTTATATATTCATAAGAATAATATGTAATCTACAATTCACCAGCGTAGCTCAGATAATTTTTATTTTGCCTGTTCGTCTCCTTAGTTCTTAATTGTCCAAACAACCATTTTAGTTTTTGTTCAATCTCTACTTTAAAATTAAAAATAAAGTATAAAAAATGATAGTTGATCACTTAACTAACAATTGTTACTAATGAGACCTTACGGAAAAAGCTTTATCTTAAATACCTACCATAATGTTTCATTGAAATAATGAAAGAAAACCTTCTCTTCCTGTAAAATTTTCAAATGGTCGTTTGGACAATTAAGAACTAAAGTGATTAAAAAATTGTGTGCAGTGCACACACGGTAGAAGTGGAACCTTCAGAAAACTGAAGTAGACAAGAGTGGGGAGACTACAAAGCATCGCATAAAGAGGAGACCGATTATTCTGTCTCATTCTCTCGCAGGCTAAATCCTATAAATGTATGTGTTTATCTCTTTTTAGTGTCGCTTTTTCGTTTCATGGAGTTCACAACGGTGCTAAAGAAGTTTTCACTTCAAAAATCTAAACACTCTATTGTTTTTGCATTCCAGGATGTAAACTAAAAAGTGAATGATTGCATTTACAATAAGGGCCTTCGCTCATGGAGAAACTGAAAAAAAAAACAGTTGTTGACGCAATCACAGTCAACCTCCTGAACAAAATCGATATTTTTCTGATCTGACATAGCGCAGATTACTCGAAAACTTGACAATTCATGAGCCGCTACCATGACAACCTATCAACAAGGCAACTGAAACACTTGTACATTTGATAAAACCCCTTTTGCTCACCAAATTTTTTCTTTATGATTTGTATTTTTGTAATTATTTTTCTGTACAAGTAATGATGAATGTAATTTTATAGTATTTTGTAAACTTTTACAGATCTCTGGATCCCCCAAAGTAATTGGCCTTCTGTTTGCTGATGGATTTTTATGTTGGATACAAAACATAGTCGCCTTCAGTGTCATATCTCTGGTGGCCCCACTGACCTATGCAGTGGCCAATGCTTCCAAGAGAATATTTGTGATCGCCGTGTCACTGTGCATTCTAGGAAATCCTGTTACTTCAATGAACATTGTAGGGATGCTGTTGGCTATACTTGGTGTTCTGGGATATAATAAGGTAAAGTTTACCTTTTCAAAGTTTATTTTTGCTTCTCTCTTGTTTTCCTAAAATTTTATAAAACAAATGTGTGTAAATGCTAAAATCCACTCTGTGCAGTTTTGATTGAAATAAGTTATTAAAGGGATATGATACCCTCCAAACAATTCGTAAACTACCAAAATAGCTTTATTATTACCTCGCTAGATGGCAGGAGAAGTACTTTCGTGAATTTCAAATATTCAAAATTGTAAGTGCGTTGGGAGCAACATACACATTTCGTCTAAAACTCGTCTAGGTAGCCCGGTCCATTTTTCGCCGGCGCAAAAAGTTAGCAGTCAGCACTCTACAGAAAAGAGCCGGACTGTTAATGGGCTTAACATTATTTTATTTATTTCATAATAAAAAAAACGTTTATCAGATTTTTTTCGTATTTTAGTGACAAAATATCATTATCATTATTTGCTGAACGAATTTCTTTTTCAAAATTAACAGATTACTTACGTTTACTGTTTACTAGCGAGTTCCCGGCATGCGTTGAAATGCCACTAATAAAAAAATGTTTCTCCCTGCGTGTCTTTTCCCATTCGTCCCGTTCCCCTTCCGTCTCCATTCCCCCTCCCATGTCCCCTTCCCCTCATGTTATTATTAGATTTATACATCAAAGTATGAGGTGAGTAACACTAGAGCTTCCGCAAAAATCAAATTTTGAGTAGGTATCTGAATTTCAAAGGCCGGCCGCGACGGGTTTCGGCCGCGAACTTTCGATTTACGCGAAATGTATTGTAATTTTACAAATTTTCTTCGAATATCTAAATTTGAAGAGCCTGTTGCAATATAGGTTTTTTTAAAATTATTTATAATAATAATTTATCAGAAACATAATCTACAATGAAAACCTGTTTTACGTCCTTTGAGGATTTTAGTTGTTAGCCAGCAATATACGATAAGACCTTTAAATGCCTCCAATGTGTTACGACCCAGATCTTAAGGTCACATGTGTATTCTAGAATCTCTTGAGACTAATTTAATATTTATTTATGTATTCATATTGTGTTCTCGCAGATGTTCTCACTTACATGAGAACAATCCAGTTACAATTTGAATCCAATTATGTTTTGACAGCTTTGACAGCAAAGTGGAAGATACACCTGGTGTAAGACCACCATTCAGGATTGAAATGTTGCTTGAAATGGCTTAGCCATTATTTGATTGATTTGAATAGCCAGATTCCCCACCTTTATTCTTCCCCATCTCCTTCCCCCTCTACCTTCAGCCTCAAACCTTCAGCCTCACAACATACCCCACATGCAGCTGGGAATGCCATAATCTCACTGACTCCAGGCGGTTGGGAGCAGTTGGAACTCCTATGCGGTATTCACAAAAAAAAAATAATAATAATGACTCGGTAATATATTGAGTCTGATACTTGTAAAATCAAAGCTGATTCTTTTTTATATTGTAATGTATTTAAAATTGATCACAAAGCACTGATAATTTTAGAAAATGAAAAGAGTATGAAGATGCGCATATTGTCTCGCCTTGGTGAAATAAGGCTGAGATACCTTGGGGAGTTTTTTTCAATCCAGGAGACATTGTCAAAACTGATAAAAGGACAAGACTTGTCAAAGATATAAGTTGAAATGTAGGAAATAGCACATTGGTCTCAAGGCCTGTGTGTGTCTGGGATCAGTGAAAACGGTCTCGTAAATCACAAAATAATCAATAAATGTATTTTCTGTTACAGGCAAAATATGATCAGCGAAACGACCAGAAGAAAACACCAGTATTACCGCTTAGTCAGAAATCTACTGAACATCCATTAGTTAGGAGTTTTAATATAGAAAAATCAGAATATACAAATGGATCCCTCCGGAATGGCTACCACCTCATCCCTACACCTTCCGACACATCCCCGCATATATCCAAGAGTCATAGTAAATTATTATTTGTTTAGAAGTTAATAAATTAATTCAGCATAACATATTATACAATTTTACTACCGCGTTGGAAAACGTACGCAGCCTTTCTTGACTTGCTGACCTTCATTAGATAAAGAGTAAAGGATAATATCTGAAAGATTTCTAGTTTTCAATCTCTTATTTATTTGTTGATATATATATTTTTTTTCTTATTAATATGTAATCTAAATCTATGCAGGTGAATTTAAATGTTCATGATTTTTTGTGGAAATAAGAGTTCCTCTAGATTTAATACGATCTATAGAAACTAATTTTAGAATACCTACCATAATGTGATTAAGTTGTAAATATTCTACATGGTAATTGTTTAATAATTCAATTATATATGTAATGTATTTATATTATGTATGTACACATATTATGTTCAGATACTTTATATTAAATGTCAATTGAAATTATAATCAATTTTATGTACATATATATAAGTAGATACTTATGTATAGTAGAATCATTTTGAAGAGATTTTTGCTTGCTTTAGTAATGTTCTGTATTGTATGACTACTTCGTGGTAAGAGGGGTGGGTGTTCCAAACTATTTCAAACCATTTTGAGCCACTATCGGTGTGGTATGATTTTAGGTTTTCACGGCCAAAAGTATTTTTGTTATTTATTTTTGGGATGTTATGCCGTGTTGCGCTACCTCCTTCTTTAGCCAACGTTTCGGACAGCGTTACAGTGTCAATCATCAGGGAGATGAGGGAATCATCTGCCCTGATGATAGACACTTTAACGCTGTCCGAAACATTGGCTAAAGAAGGAGGTAGCGCAACACGGCATAATATCCCAAAAATAAATAACAAAAACACTATTGGTGTGCATAAATACATTAAAATGTGCGCTCTTTAAAATGATTTGCCTGTAGTAATCTTTTGTTTTGCAATTTGCAATGATTGACATGAAGATTTAAATTTGTGTTAAGTATATATTACTGACTTATTTAAAAATGACAAAATTAACTAAATATTCAATAATGTACTTAATGATGTGTGGTTTAAACTTATTCAATAACACAAATCTTTCTGAATTTATATGTCTCAGGGTATCACTGACAATCTGCTTTTAGTTTAATTGTGACAAGATCAGAAGGGTGATTCTGTCTCTTTTGCGACAAAGTAATGCATTAAATGCGTTAAATCAGCCATATACAACACATTTTCACAGTTTTCTTAAATGCGGTATTCTGTGTAGCACAAACAAGCTAAATACCGTACTGTGTTAAGACACCAACTCTTAGAAGTAGTTACCCTAACGCCAGATACGATGGTGCATTTGCCGAGTAATCCTTGTTAGTTATCGCGTACAACATCAAAATAATACTACAAAAGGATAATCATTTATGAACGCATATTAAGCTCATATGTAAGTAGTTTTAAAAAGTAATAAAAAGGAATTCGTGTTTTTAAGTAGGTAATTAATCCATTCAACACACGGCAGGCATAGGACAAGCCATTGAAAGCCAAGGAAAATCACAGAAATTTGACAGCCGATGGACGCCTTCTAAAATCTGACAGGACTTTTTGTCTTAATTGTCTCGTAACGCCGACTTAACGCAAAAGATAAAACAAAAGATACAGGTTCACCCTTCAGTGAAATAGAGTCCGTCTTTTGGGATAGCAGAATGATCCTGTGTTTATTGGTCTGGTGAGCATGTAAACCAAACTACCACATCACAACCGCCTCTTCATTATAATGACGAAATCCAGCTATAGGTAATTCACGGATGTCATAATTCAATGAGGGAACAGTATTACATATGTATTTCATTTGTCGCTTTACGTTGATATCAACGTTTATTCTTCAGGTCTATAATCAAATTAGTTTAAATTATAAAACTTCCATACTGCCACAATATTGGGACAATAAAGTGTCAACTAAGTCTTAGTAACTTTGATATTTTAAAAGCCAGAGGTAATTAAATTTCTTGCCAGTCTCTTGTTGCAGAACAAATGTGATGATAATTTTTGCTGTACTCAGTACACGTAATTTGACAAGGTTCACATGCGCCAGTCCCTGTTTCCCTGTGTAACAGGATTTTGCAACACCGTTTTTGACAATGTTACATTTTTATTTTGAACAGATTCTTTAATTTGTGCGCTTGAAGCTGACGACACGGATTATTTCAACTAAAATAAGATGCTTTTAGCCACTAGGTTAATAGATTGTCCTTAATTAACAGTATATAGATTGATTATAGTTAGGAAAGGATGAAATTTACTTATTTTGTCTCTAAATATGAAATATTTTTGGTTGGAAGCTCTCAGACCTCCGGCCGTATTGACCGTATAAAGATGCTGTCAGAAGAATGAAGAATATGTATTTCTATAAACATTATTGTCACCTCACTTTTTCCTCGTTTCATATAAAAATAATAAATAAAAAAAGTTGCATAATTTTTTCTCAAATTGCTGCCGGAACCTTTGGTTTCATATTCACGCCCTTGGTGCATTTTAATTTTTCTGGGGTTTACTTCTAAATTGGATTTTAAAGCATGGTGTTTTCTCTTTCTAACACTGCCTGTATTTCCACCAGAACAACGATTTGTAAACACATATTTCTCAGCAGAATAACGATTTCTATGAACCATATGAACTGTTCCCAGAAGCGAACAAATTGACTCTACGGGTAACTTTTTGTTTGCAAAACTGAAGAAATTAACCTGAGGGGCTAAGTTTGTGTCAACTCACCTTTGGAAATACATTTCTTTTGAAGAATATCACAGTTAAAATACTAATTATATTGATTAAAATATGCTCCAGGACATGGAGTGTTTTATCTACTATGTATTTCTTAAATTTTATGTCCTATGCTTTCTGCTCATAGCTGATATCAGACTCTGTGAATTAATTTGTATAAATAATTAATTTATGCATAGTTTGATTACAATATTATTATCTACTTATCATGCATGCAATCCATCCATGCATGCAATCCAAGTGATGGCTTAAAATATTACATTACGGCACTGTAAAACAATTATTTTTTCTAAGGTTAAATGTTTTTTTGCCGATTCAACATCGGTGCCATTTCTTTTTTCAGCGTATTTGACATTCAAATAATATTGTTTTATAATAATCAAACCTATTCACATAATAATTCATCATTTTTGAGAAGGCAATTCACAAGTTAAGTGTTAGGGAAAAAAATTAAGTTTCTTGATATATATATGTTTTAACGAAAGTACAAAAATGCATGATTAATATTTAGTATACTAAAACTTGCTAGTTGTTGATTGTAAGTTGGAAAATATCAAACGTTGCTAAATGCACTATTCCGTATTTGGTGTGAATTTACTTTAAATAATTTTTTTTTTTTAAATTGCAAGCTGCCAAAATGAAGAAATGAGGTAATTAACAAATGCGAATGAAGTGTTACATTGTATTATGATATATTTACATACCTCTACAGACGCAGTTTACGGGCGTAAATTAAGTAGGTTAATTAATTAAGGTAGGTAGCTTATTGAACTCGTTCATGATTTGGATACAACTACCTGACAAAAACCATTTCATTTTCGTCTATTACCTATATAATAATTTTCTGTGAAACTATCTTTGTAAAATTATTTCAAACTATAATATCTCTTTATATTTTGGTTAAATTTCTCATCAATTAATAAGGAATTCTACAAAAAGAATCCAGTTGGAATTTTTGAATTTGCACGAAATTTATTTGAATTTTTTTAAGTTTATCTAAATTGTAGATTATGTTATAACATTTTTGCCATCTGCTATTTTTCAATTTAGAAAATAACAAGGTCTTGAAAAATATTCTTTTGCAAATATATTTATTTAGTTTGGAAGTTATTCTCCAAGACTTTTTTGTTTCCTATGTCATTGCCTTTTATATAACACTTGTCAGCTAAGCTTGCGCCGACAGATCTGTCCTGTAAGACTTTTAGTGCTGTCTAGCTGCATTGACAGATCAGTGCTGAGAGAATTTTAGCATAACCTAGCTGTGGTTTTTACTTTAAAAGGAAATATCACAGAATGGATTTACTTGCTTAAATTATTTGATTTAAATTTTCACTTTTTATTTGTAACTTTTATTTATTTATTTGATTCTACACTCATGTGGACTTAAGCTTATAATATTAATATACAGGGTGTAACAGGACGTACCCGAGGGATTTTAGCCAGCGATTAATGAGCATATTTGGAGTAAAAAGTAAACATGTCATTTTGCTGTCCGATGACATTTTTTTTTCTATTTAAAAACAAAAAAAATATGTTTCAACTACTGTTCCCATCGCTACGGGAATTATCCCGTCGGGATGGGTGTGAGCGAAATATGCTATTAGAACGAGACGCAATGCTTGTCTAATGATCGTTAGGCTATAAACGCGCCACTTTCCTAACTAGTCAGTGGCGACGTGATGGATAAATATTTTTAATGTTTTCAATAGAAAAAAAAATGAATGTCATCGGACAGCAAAATGACGTATGCATTTTTTACCCCAAATATGCTCAGGAATTGCTGGTTAAAATCCCTCAGGTACGTCTTATTACATCCTGTATAATTATTGATGTGAGGATTTTCTTGACAAATTCATGGATAAGAGTGATTATCATAAGATGAAAAAAAGAATTGTACTTCTTTTTTCATTTTCAAAGTGGGGACTGATAATAATAATAATAATAATAACTGGATAACTTGTAGAGTGCCGTTTTCGTGAAAAATCACCTCGAGGGATATTTTTTATGTGAAGAATATATAAAATTTCTGAATCCAAAAATGTTTATCGATAAGTCATTCACCTAATCAGTTGTCTAAACGCAAAATAAATTAAAGCCTATACCATTTTATAATATAGCATACTAAAAATAATGCAAATTCCTGCAAGATTATCATTGAACTTAATTCAAACCGCCCAAAACCAGGCAACTTTATTGAACTTAAACAAATAGTCCAATAATATTCGTCACTTTTTAAGGGGATTTTACAAGGGGATTTAGTGGTCTGTCCCCGAGCTATACTATCAATATACATGCGCAGATTGCATAGGATCGAGAAAGACACCTCGGAATATCCCCACGTGCCCTCTTGTTTCTGCACACTGAGAAACGCATTAAAGTACTTTTAACGTCGCTAAGCTACTAACGCTGTGTTGCGGTCGCTAGTAAGGGGCCATCCATAAATTACATCACACGAATTTCATGATTTTTTTACCCCCCCCCCCCCCCCGTCCCTGTCACACATCGTCACATTTGTGAGACCCCTCCCCCCTAGTGTGATGTCACATATTTCGCAATTTTACATCTAAAATTTTTTTGCATTTTGATAATTTTGATTTTTACATGTGACGTCACAGAGCTGATGACCCCCCATATCTCTTGCCACACAATGTCACACTTCTCTACTCTCCTCCCCCCTCCTTAAGGTGTGACGTAATTTATGGATGGCCCTAGGCACCCTAAGACAAGGCATAAAGTGGTCGCCTTGGTATCTCACCAAAATTCGAGCTTGAAAATGATCAGAAATAAATTTTAATAATTTATTTCTGCTAGAATAAAGAATAGCACAAGAAAAAGCTTGTGGGCATTTCTCATGATTCAATATTAGAACCAATTTGGGCCTATGATTCCTTACAAAACTGTGCTTTCAAAATTCAAATGAAATAGATATTTACGATTTCAGCATAGTGTGTGAAGAGACGAAACGCTGAGGGTTGGGCTAAAGGAACATCTGTTTCCATTTAAATTTGGATGGAAGGCACACTAGTGTTATGTTTTTTATTCCATCTATTTCTGCATGTTGTTGTTGTCAATTGTTTTTACATTTAAAGAAATTTTTTATTTTGGTGAAGACAAAGCACCAATTATTTTTTTTGTATAAGTGAATATGTGGTGGGATCACCCCCATTGTCCCACCTTAAAGAACCGCTTCTGTCCAATTTAAGTGATAATAAAGCATACTTTATTTTTGATACTATGTATGTATATGTTTTTTTGTTAAATGATTACTTTTGACAAATTGTTTATTTTTCTAATTTATGTATGTATTAAATGTAGCTTTCTTATTATATTGGCCGTCTTCTTCTTCCTTTGGCATGTTAATACATTAAGGTAGCTGATTTTTGTTGTCTGTCTTATTACAACATTTCAATTTAGTGAAAAACTTTTAACCTTTAAGTACTAAACCCAGAAATTATGCTTTAATCAAAGAGTATCATGTATTCAAGTTTATCAGTCGGGCTCTTATTTATCTTTAGGCCATTCGTACACGGAGATACTTATAAGCAACTCGAATTTTGTGCATATAGCGTATGTGTTGCGTGATTTCCGCCATTATCTGCCATTTCTAGTGTTCGCACACATGACGACTCGACTACAGGTTTGATGTCAGTCGCACGCTATTAGCAGTG
The DNA here is from genome assembly GCA_936435175.1 of Glyphotaelius pellucidus. NCBI lineage: Eukaryota > Metazoa > Arthropoda > Insecta > Trichoptera > Limnephilidae > Glyphotaelius > Glyphotaelius pellucidus. Next base: position 23,369,571 of record OW386537.1, read on the forward strand.
GTGGTATATAGCTATAATTTATCGGATTGAAGTTGGAAAAAAAAAGTTAATTTGACAACATTCTCATGTAGTTCTTTGGTGGCAAAGAATGCCCTACAATTAATATTTATTTATATGAGAATATTTTTTTTCTAGAGCTCTCCAATTTTTTTTTACTTACCATCTGTCACGAATCTGTAGGGAGGGGGTTCCACTGTCACGGAATCAAAAAATTTCATATCATCCAATTTAATGTAGATCTGAATGTAATGGAATGTTTTCAGTTCAATTTTCATCCACTTCCTGAACTACCTAATCACGCAAATTTTCGCACACGTGATAAAAATTATTACAATACGTACAATGACAAAAACTAACCAAAATTAATGTTTACTTTGCTTTATTAGTAAGTGATTAGCATTTTTTTTTGTCTTTTTTAGACCACATTTTATTTACCTGCCCACACCCCCCGGTACCATCTCAACGCCTCCTAATTTTCTCTGGGTCTTCTACTGTCCACCTGAAGGTCTCAAACGCCAACGAGGGGGCATTATCGCCCCCATTGAGAACCTATGCATTAACTCCACTGCTGCTTGTTGAAAAATGTTCAAGTTCAGTATAATTCGGGTAGCGCCATGTACGAAACCAACTTTTAAGAATAGCATGTCAGTAGGGGACTGGTAGAATTGCTGTCACTTAGCTTGTAAGTATCTCTGTGTACAAAGGGCCTAATTATTTAACGAAATCCTTTAGACTAAAAGCCGGCTTATAATCTGAATAATTTTGTACATTGATTAGCTTCATAGATATCAATTATTAGATTCTTATGTTTTTTTTGTGATATGTGTATGTACAAAATTATTATTTAAAGTTTGTGTGATCATAGTCTCAGGTTTAGGATCACAGAGGCCTATCTCTGCCAATTATGCATACAAGATAGGCCCCCCGGATTTGTTAACCTGCTTCTTTTTAATAGATTAGCTGTACATACAAAAAATATTTTGTTTGTTTTCGGTGCTAATTTATTGTCATGAGAATTGTTTACCATTTTGATTTTGTCGGTCGAAGTGAAGTGCCTATATTTAATCATAAATAATTATTGTAAATAGTACTGATACGGACATATTACGTAATATTATGTAGGTACGTGTAAAACTGCTTAAATTTAAATTATTGAATTTTTACTGTTCTGTACTATTTATTTATGAAATATAAAATGCGTCGGAAGATTCCTTTCATCTGGTTTTATTTGTTTAAACCACATTCTTATATCGTCAGTGGTTTAAACAGCTTTGAAAATAATTACACCATTTATTTTATTTATCTCCAATAATAATATTACATAATTTCCAGTCTTGACAATCTATAATAAGGAACTCCAGTGAAAAATATTATGGCTTTATAAAAATATGTTCATATAGACCAATAAACGCTGATTCTGAAAATATAAGTTTTATTAAATAATATTTAACGTAGAGTTTTAAAAAAATTATTAAAAATTCCATTTTAAAACGTATCATTAAAACACCTTGTCAAGTTGGTATTATTGAATTTGTGAGGCGTGACGTCACCGCGTCCATAATTCTCCAGTCACCTGGTATATTTGAATTGAAAATTATGACAGGCCTTCAACATTCCGTGTTATTGGTTTATAAAGATTTAGACATATAATAGTTATTGTTTTAATTGAAACATTATTTAGGCCTAAATAATTCAGTATCAAAAATAAAGCATCTCTATTAATTTATCTATATTATTTAAAATATTCAAAAACTTTAACTGTACTAAACGATCGTAATGCCTTTCGCAATGCTCCAATTCTGAAATTCAAAATGGCCGGCAACGAACAGCTGTTTGAGCACTATAGGCCGCCGCGCAGAAAAGTAAAGACCGAAAGTAAGAAAACGGTTTACAGCGAAGTTCATTCACTGTGAGACTTTTCTGCGCGGCGGCCTAAAGTGACGTTCCTCTCCTAACTCTACTGTAGGGACGTCTAATATGCCTACAATATATTAAATAATGCAGATTTTGGAACACCAATAAACTGTTTATTGGGTGCGGTCACAGATGTATTATTGCATTTGGTACAAAACAATAACAGTAGCGATGAGATGTTGACATTTTACCTAATATTTTCTATATTAAAAAGCAGTTAATCTTGAATAAAAAACACCTCGACTTCTGACACCTCCATTGATTTTCCATACAAAATGACAACACCTGTTGAAGACAACTGAAACTTTTGGCCATGATGACGTCACACGATTCACACTAGATTTCGGGGGATCTTGAAAAATTAAAACTTTGATAATTATTTTAACTATTAAAACTAACTATAAAAATAAAAATGAGGTTATTTAAGTTAGAAGGTTTTTATTCATAAAAAATAAAAAAATTGGACTGGAGTTCTTTATTGTCAATAAGAAACTAGGAACAAATTTAGCAAACCATGGAGCTGCTGTTGAGTTAACATTTAGAGTGTTAAAGGATGTACTTGAGTTACTTTAACCAGTGATTCCTGACATTAATTGGAGTAAAAAAAGGTAATGAAATTTCGGTCTCCAGTAACTAAAAAAAATTCTTTCACATGTCATTGGTCACTCATGGGCCTGTGTGGTTTGGTTTATTTATGCCGTGCCCTTACCCCGGCCTTAACTGTCCAATGCCTACTAATTTTTTTCAATGTTTTTAGTTTTAAAAAAATGTCACGGGAAAAATTTCATTTACATTTTTTACTCCAAAGAATGTCAGGAATCACTGATTTTAAGTCAAATAAGTCCCTAGCCCTAATAACCTGAATGAGAGCTGCTGTATTACGAAACTTCTTCTAAAAGTCGACGTTATGCCAATTCGTCCCAAACCCTTTCAAATAATTCAAATGTAAAAACATAATTAACCAAATTAACTACTCAAGTACCTACTATGTTTTGTGGGTTCCATGACCATGACAACTCAGAAACATGCGTCTTCAACACCCCTTTGAAAAGTTATGATTTTTTTTTAAATATGCCATAACGTAACCCCTATTTAACCATTTTTTTCTTCACTTTTTTACTTCTCAAATGAGGTGTTGAAGTCGCATGATTCTGAGTTGTATGGTCACAGTTTTATGAGTGCTAAAAACAATAGAACCCCCCGCAAGTAGAGTTCGGAGCGACCATGCACAGCGCCACTTCAGGCCGCCGCGCAGAAAAGTAAAAGCCGAAAGTAAGATAACGGTTTACAGCGCAGTTCACCGTGAGACTTTTCTGCGCGGCGGCCTGAAGTGGCGCGGGACACGTTCGCACCGAATTCTACGTGTAGGGGGTGCTATTGCGTACTTTGTATGAACATTCATTTTAAAATAATATTTCTCAATTTCAATAAACACCTTGCTAAATAATGTAGTTTTTCGCACTTTAGAAATTAATTTTGGATATTTTTTTTATTTGTATAAAATTTCTTTTGAAACGGGGTATCATGCAAACGCCCGGATCCACAAAAGAAAGTCGCCTACATAAATAAACCAATCAGTCGCCTGGGTACTTGGATAAGTTTTTTACGTCAGTTTCATCTGGCAAGAATTTCGCAGTGTTGGTATAATAAATCGATATAAACATTTTGTAAAAGCAGCCCCGGATCTCCGACTTTTCAAACCGGTGCAGAAACTTGTGTTTGAGAGGGGGACGGGGGGACTGAATCAAAAACTGTCACGGAATCAAAAATCCCATTAAAAATATATAATATTTTTTGTTAAACATTTTGTTTAGCAAGTTAAAATAGCAATTGTTTTGTATTTTAAGCGCTGGGTTGCTATTCCTTTCTTCTTGTATTCATGAGATAGTGTCAATTCTTAATGATAATAAGGAGCGTAAGATGATAATATTAAAGTAGTAGATAAAAACCCGCTGTAGTGGTTCTTTTTGAAAATATCAGAGGGCGCCACTTCCATTCACAACAATTTTCGCATGTATGATAGAAATAGTTACAATTATTACAATAAAAATTAACCGATATATTCAAGTTTACTTTGCTTCATTAGTACGTGACTAGCGTATGTTTTTTGTCTTATTTAGACTTTATTTTTTTTTACCTACCCCCGACCTCACTGTGTCAACTCATCGCCCCCTAATTTTATCTGGGTCCTCTACTGCCCCTCTGAAAGTCTCAAACGCCCACAAGGGGGCATTATCACCCACGTTAAGAACCTATGAAATACACTTTGCGTGCATTAAAAATCGACTAACGATACGTTCATAAATCAACAAAGGATGTGTTCAAAAACCAACTGGGCGTTTTATAATCAAATGAATAATCGATAGAACAACGTTCGCTGGATATGCCTCTCTTCACGCTCTATCATCTGAGCCTAACCATTCCCTTCCCGCGTTTTGATTAATTTTAGGATAAGTTACACAATAAAATAACAATAAGTGCACAGCCCAACAATTTTTAAGGGAATCTCTAGTATGATTTTTTTTTAAACTAAATTTATATTTTTTCTTAATTACTTATTATGCTAAGGACAGTCCAACTGTTTCATCACTATTATTTACTATGTTATATCTGCGACAGGACCCTAAGTGGAAAATAAAATAGAACAAAGCCAAAAAATAAGGGGCTTGTATTTTATAATAATCCATATTAACAAATTTGTACAAAATCAAATGCCTACTAATCAAAATTACCAAAGCAAACGCTGGTAGGTAAGAGAAAAACTTATTTTTCAAAGAAAATAAAAATTTCAATCAATATTGCGTAAATTTTTAAAAAAAATTTATCCAAGTTTTTCCACACCCACAAAATATCGATTTTGATACTGCCATCACTAAACCAAACGTCAACTTCATTCATTTAGTTCCCGTAGTATTTTGTCTGTTGGTGTTTGTCTTTATTCTGCGTAGCGGCCATGTTATTTGTTATTGATTAATTTTTACTATAATGGCTCAATGAATTGTGGATGTTTTAGAAAATTAGTTACGATATGTGAGTGAGATCCTTGGTTTGCGGAAACATGAAAATGTGGCAGCCCGTAAAACTCAAATTATTTGGAGTCGGTAAGTCTTGTCAATTTGACACTTCATATTTCCTGTCTCGATTCTATTTCCGATTTATTATAGATTCATCTCGCATCCTGCACATCCTGTTTTTTTATGGCATCCTGCATATTTTTATCAAATTCATTTCTATCACCATTCATCATACACACGCAACGTCTAACTGCAGGAAACGGTTTTGTTTCAGAATAATTTTTGCAACAAATAATTATTATTCGCTATAATTGCTCAAATTCACTTCATCTGATTTTTTTATTAACATTACACAGGCGCAAGCTAAGTTTAAAAATACGTCTTCTTTTAAATTTAATTCGTTTTAATTGAACCATCAATGATTTCACTGAATATCAGATATTTTGCTCCATAAACATCAGTCTATGGACCTAAAATATCATTTTCTATCTTTACTTTGGCAATCTAGCACCGACCTGAAGGTAGGGTGATGAGATTTTAGGGATGCCAAGTTTTGGAAGTAATTTATTATTAATTTACATTACGCTGCATCTAGACCGAACAGTGTACAATTTACAGAACTGCTATTAGCAGCCTTTTCGCCCAATTGGTATTAGTCTTTTTGCAGCCCGCCAGAGTGATGCATGTATTTGCACGATAGTATTTAGACAACATTAGTTTTGAAACCACTGCATTCAGTTAAAACTGCTTATATTCAAATACTACTCAAGAAGACCTATACGTTGGCCTAGTCGCTTCTGTTCATTCGATTCAATTGAAAAAACATATGTTTTTTTTTTTATCAGAACAACTCTTCTTTTTACAACTTTTGAAAATTATTCTCATCTATGTAGAAGAAGAAGAAGATAATATATCATTGAAGAAGAAGATAATACTAATAATCTAAAAGAAAATATGAAAAATAATGGTTCGTCCCGTTAAGATGAGAGATCCCGGGTTCGATTCCCAGTTATCTTTATATTTTTTTGTGTCTTGTTATTTTCATATTTTCTTTTACATTATTACTTTTATTTTCTTCTTCAATGACTTATTATTTTGTTTTTTTTTACACAATTTCAAAAGACAAAACATATTTAACCTTTAAAACCGTTGGGAGATTCTATGACTCTGTCATACTCCTTTGATTTTTTCATGTAACCTATATTCAATTTCCCTTATAAATCTACCTCTTTTTTTAATTTATTAGCATCTGTTTATGTTCTTAGATAAGGCATTTCCTATGAATAATAGAAATAAATTTACGGCATTCTAGGACAATGACATACTTTTATTTGCTATTGACTAATTAACATTAAGTCATGCTGTGTTTGCTACAAGTGTGTAATTCATTTGTAAACCATGGTATTAAAACTGCAAATAGACTTATTTTTCTCATTTTTTGCTCATTCGCTTGACAGAATAGTTAACCTCGCTTAAATCTTTTTTTTTACATGTTCTAGCTGTATACAACTGGCAAGGCGACGTGAAACATGGGCTGCCATTGGAAATTGGAGATTCGGTAGAAATACTCGAAGAATATAATGGTAAGATTATAGTTACAATATTCAAACTTGATAAACAATACTCCGTCGAATGATTTGGCTATTGTTGATATGGAGGCAGTTTGCAAAGCTCTCGTAGGTGTTGCGACCATTGTGCTAGACGGGTCCCTTTTTTAAAGTTCACCAGAGCTGCAATTGGATGTTTGATGATGTCTTCTGGTTATGAAATTATAATAGTCCTGGAGAAAGGTTGTAGGGGATGTCATCGTTCTAGTATCTTTTTGTTTTCATGCAAGACGTGTGAGAAGGAGAACTTTGATTACTACGTACAACCTCTCTGGGACTACTATACGCAATGTTTGAAAAAAACAACTTATTTGACAGTATGCTTATTTGAAAGACCTATGGTTTTGCACTCCTGCTTTATTGTCATATAAATCCGTATGAAAATGAATGTTTCTTTGTTTGTCCTTTATGCATTCGTAAACCGTTCATCCAATTGCGATGAAATTTTGGTGATTTGTTGTGCGCATGCCTGCGAAGGTTTCTATATATAATGGTGAGCTCTGGCGTTATGAAATTATATCCTATACCATTCATCCGATTGCGATGAAACTTTGGTGAGTTGTTGTGCAAAAGCCCGTGAAGGTTTCTATATATACTGGTGAACTCTGGCTTTATGAAATTTGTATAATAAATACAGTAGGTGGCGCGCGAGTTGTTTGAAAAATGAGTGTATTTCATATAATTAGATGGTAGGGAGGGAAGGAGAAACGGTGATGGGAATCCTGGAGAGGAGGGGAAGAGAACTGAGGAGGGGATTTGTGAGAGGGGAGACGAGAGAGGGGGAACGAGAGGGGGGGGAAGGCAGGGAAGGTGGAAGAGGAACGCAGGAAGAAAATAGGACGCGGGAGGAGAACGGGGACGCATGGGAAAGGACACGCAGGTGGGGGTCGGGGGAGGAGGGAGGGATTGCAAGTGAGACATTAAAAGTGATGGATAGCAGAGGGTGAATTTGGAAAATCCATACTTCTCACAGTGATATCCGGGAGAAGTGTGTGTATTTCATATAGTTTATCAGAAGAGGGGTGGGGAGGGGAATCCGGAAAGTGAGGGGGTTCACGGGAGTGGTGACAAGGGAAGGGGGAAGGCAGTGGAGGTGGATGGGGAACGTGGGAGGTGGGGGACGAGGGATGTTGGCACTTCAATAGAATTAAAACAAACCCTTTTTTCTTTGAGTGGCATTGCAACACGTGCCGGGTACTCGCTAGTATATAATAAAATTGCAAATTTTGCAGTTATTGTCACTGTGGCGAATACAGAAAATCTTGTATTTGTTCTTATACTAAACCTTCTCTGTACTGCACATTTCCAGGGTGGTATCGGGGCCGGCGGCGAACGGAGGAGTCATCGTGGGGCATATTCCCCACGAGCGTGGTGCGCGAGGCAGGCGGGGTTGCAGTGGTGCCTGTTGGGGCCACCGCCCCTGCTGAGACGGAGCCCCTGGTAGCCGAGACGGCTGCCGTCCTCAGGGACTGGGGGCGCATATGGAAAAAGCTCTACGTGGTGAGTATTTGCTACTTGATACGGTTATGGTTATTACCAACGAGTTGTACCTATCATGGACTTCTGATGTTCCAAAACATTTTTTTTTATTAATGTTTTTCCGCACCAGAGTTTTGTTTTCTGGAGTCTGCAATTTAATTATTTCAATATCATAACCCTACCTTTGGTAAGCTTCAGGTTCAAAGGGCAATGGTCAATTATCTATTATTTGCAATGGTACAAGTAACTTCAATTAAATTCAAGGGTACTTGGGTTGAATGTGTTGTGAAACTTACTACCAGCTATCAAACATTTTATGAATGAAGGTGCACGCTCCTCCTGCCTAACCAACAGATGCATATTTGATATGAGGACAATGAACACAGCGTGTTAATAAAATTGGGTATCTAATGATTGGAACAGGAAGTTGTCCTTTAAACCTAAAGTTAATAGCCTTCAATTCTTCATATTGTTTGAAAGAGTTGTAATTCGGAATTTTTTTATTTTTTATTAGCGACTATATAAAATAATTGTACATACAAAATATAATGATGAATTTAATGTTAAATATTGTATTTCTTAGTCCTCCTCACTAGGGGGTCCTGTGCCGAGGCGGACTAAAATTATTTAAATATATTTCATTTTTCTTCTATGTCGTTTTTAGTGTCTCCATTAGGGTTTTTTCATTGATCTCTTTCAGCCATATTTTTATTCTTGATTTGGATACATAAGAATTTTTTATTAATTTTATGTCTTGGGAATTATGAAGTTTTGTTGCAAAGTATGTGTAGTTTCTTTGTCCGAATGTGGTTTTGTAACTTGGAATGTTTTTTATATCATTTTTATTTGACCTAGTACTATGTATATACGGTCTAGTGGAGGATTCAGTATTTTTGAAAAGCTTTAATAATATGTTTTTGGCATATATTTGTTGCATATTTGGTATATTAAACCTATTGAAAATTTCAATTGAAGGCGTTCTAATGGGTACTTTCAATATGGTCTTTATGATTCCTTTTTGAATCGTATTCAGGTTGTGTATGTACTTATGTGAAGCAGATCCCCATCCTACGATTCCATATTCAATTCGAGAATGACACAACGCGAAGTAGACCTTTCTCATATCCTTTTTATTCACCACGTTTCTTAGATTTTTAAAGAAATATATGAGGCTTGTGAGTTTTTCGGTAATTCCTTTGATGTGTAGGTCCCATCTAAGATTTTCATCAATTATTACTCCAAGATATTTTATATTTTGTGTTTTTTCGATGACAGGGCAGTAACATAGTTTAAATGTTTAGGGTATCACATTTGTGATAATGGTGATCTTTCTTTTGTAAAATTATAATTAATTAAAATACTATCCAAGCAGTTTACTTGTTTGGCTACCCATTAGAAAACATTTATAGTTATTTTGTTAATCGTTTTTCGTTCATCTCTTTTTTTCCAGGAAAACGAGGTCTACCGCTTCCAGGCCGTTAGAAAAGTAATGTGCGAGCTATTGGCAGGGAGGAGGGCTCTACTAGCCGGGGCCCTTCCCCGGGGCCCGGCTGAAGCCCTAAGGAGCCAGATCGCAGCCAAACTTGACTGGGGCAATCGGTAAGTCATTTTTTATCCCCGCTTTTAATGTCAGTTTAAAATATTGAGGCTGGTGACCTAGATTGGATATACATAGTAATAACATTACATTTGTATAGCACATGTTGTGATACATATTCCAGATTAATAACGATCAATGTCATCCGGTGATATACATTTTTTATTACTATATTTCGAACTAATCTTCTGGCTAAGTATATGTACCTATATAATATTATAATTGCATTATACAGACAAATATCGCTTGTGATTAAATTTGATTTTTTTATCAGTTATCACCTACAATTGAACTTGGTTATTACGGTTGCCAAAATACAAAAGCTCACGGCTATCATGAGCAAACCTTCAATTGCTTTTTTTGCTTATCTCCATAAATCGCAAAATGTTATAAGAAGATACTCTAAAAAGGCGCAAAGACCCTCGCGCAGATTTTGCTTGCCAGTTAAGTCAGCGGTACAAATTTGTTTAGAAGTGTCTCGGACCAGGGTCTGTGTAACTTTGCCACTTTGTGAATATTGCCATACAAAGTAATGAAAATGATAGGCGGCTCTACTATGTATTATGAGACTACTAGCACTAGCATGAGAAAATTCGTATAAAACTTGCGCTCTTTGAAATGTTTGGTGCTTTTTACAACATCTTCTGTCAAATTTGTGTTGAAAATTTGAATAAATCACAAATGACCCTAACAATAACCTACTACCATCACAATAGGTGGAAAATATTGCATCAGCGATGATGAAGAACTTTGCTGGATAAATTTACTACGCCGAAATATTTGTATTGTTTAATTATCATCATACATAATATTTCCTTTGAGAGGCACTATTTAGTGGTCAAAACAATAAAGAGAATAATAAAATTGTAGAGTGCCATTTTTGTGAAAAATCACCTCAAGAAGTCACCTCACCTCACCTTTCAAGGCGCTGTAAAGACTGGGTGATTACATTATTATTGATTTTTAAAAATTCACTTCAAATTTGCCAATGTCTGATGCAAAGAGCAATGCTTATAATTAGATTTTACCGAGATCAGCCTGTGATTTCATTTTTCATAAATGCTGTTTTCTCTAGGTCCTATGTGATCAAACGTGCAACTTAATTTAAATGAGACATATTCACAATATTAACATATATTTAAACAAACTCGAAATATTAACATATATTTTTTTGAATCGCGTTTATTTTATAAAAGGGGAAAAAATACATCAAAACTTGGGAGCACAAAAAAATCATAGGCATGAAGATTATTACCGCTAACATAATGCACCATATTATTTATTTCATCATAATTTTAATGCAGAATAAAAAGAATCTTAAAGTTTAACATGGAACATGATCAGTAAAATATTTATTTGTAAAAGTAAAAGCACATATATAAGCAATTTAAATGGACGACAATATTCATTTTTTAATGCTGGCATGGAATTCAGTATTGAGTATTCAGTTGAGCTTTTGGCAAACTTGGCAATTTGAAATAAAATTAATGAAAATAATATTCAATTACTTAAATACATGTTATTGCTAATTATTATCAGTTTTCAAGTATGCCAAAATGTCAATTATACAATTACAAGGGAAGAATGTTAATAATGTATATTATACATACATTACACGGGGAGAATGTTTACAATGTATATTATACGTTCATTATCAGGGGAGAATGTTTATAATGTATATTATTATGCGTTCATAAATAACACAGACTCGCTAAACACTTATATCACTTCAACAATTATTTAATTATTAAACATATAATCTAACTTTACCATCTACAAAAATGATGACAGCACACTTAAAATGAACAATACTCAACTTATTAAAAATTACATCTTGAGATATTAATAATTTGGAAAAAATCTTTATACAACTAAAAAATATAGCTATTTTATAGGTAATAATGTATACTTATGTATGTAGAAAATACTAAAAAGAAATCTTTATATTTCATCAATGCTCTTAGAAGTGGCCAGAGTTTTAAATTTATATCCAATTATAAACTATCTGCTTAATATTCTTCAAACCATTGTAATATCGTTACTATTTATAATATGTAAAATGATTTTTATATAGATAATTTTTTAGACATTAATTCAATATTTAATCATAAATGATATGCATACCATCAGCCACAATATTGTATAAAGAAATAAAAAATATATTTAATGTGAAAAAACACATGGGGAAATAATAAAATAGAATAAAAAGCCTTAAATGGAGATCTATCTAAATGGCAGAATCGTTCCTAGGAACATTATATTTTGACCGATTTCCAAAATGCAACATCCTTCCACATTCGCTAATCCTCTATCTAATTCGTTGCTTTCGAATTGTATATAAGCCCGCAATATGGCAATGTTTATACTCAAAATAACATTATGCTTACATTACACACTTTATTATCATAAATAAAATGGCATCCTTTTAATTCATATCAGTCCTTAAATTGGTCCCAAAAATAAAAGGAATTTTGTGGAATGTTCGCTCGGATTGCATTACTTATAAAATTTATTGTCAATCGTAAAGGTTCAGTTATTATTACAAACTATGCAACTTATTAATTTCTTATTGCAAACACCGTCTCACTATCGTTGAAGTAATCATATTCTATGAAAAGAATTTTGCTACAATAATTTTTTCTATGAACGGAACAGAAACAAATTATAATAAAAAAAGAATTGGCAAACAAAAACAAGAATGATGATTTGATGATAGCAAATTCCAAAATCAAATCGTAAAATTATTTTTTTCTCTGCGATAATCACATCACCCTAGTAACAAATGAATGTACCTACAGTTATTTCAGATCTAAATTTAGAGATTTTATATACTAAAGATTATCGAGATGATTTAGTATGAGGGAGATAATGTTGGTTGGGTTTTACAATCACATCACCCTAGTTACAAATGAATGTACAGTTATTTCAGATCTAAATTTAGTGATTTTATATACTAAAGATTACCGAGATGATTTAGTATGATGGAGAAAATGTTTGTTGGGTTTTACAATCACATCACCCTAGTTACAAATGAATGTACATTTATTTCAGATCTAAATTTAGAGATTTTATATACTAAAGATTACCGATTACCGAGATGATTTAGTATGACGGAGAGAATGTTTGTGGGGTTTTACAGTCGGCTGGTTATGAATCGTCTTTGGAGAACTTCTCTATGTCCGGATATATGGGGACCATCTCCACTGTAGAGGGGGCGGACGGAGGACTGTTTTCCATCTGTATGCGCCGGGCCAGGTCGTCCAGTATCTCACCGAACACCATCAAGTTCATGTTCTGACCCAGTAGATGGAGCAACAAGAAGTCTCCCACCTGCAATTTAAACATTTGTTAATACTCAATATGAAAATGACAACAAATGAAATGATCAAGAGATGAAAAACTACAATTGAATTGGTGTATGGTAGTCTCAGAGGAAGGTCATACATACATTATCGATGATTGTCCTCTTCCTTCTCACATGTCCTGCATGAAAACGAAAAAGACAGAAGATACTAGAAAGATGACGTAACTTACGACTTCATTCTGGGACTACTTTAAATCACTAATTGCACCATTACAATTAAACAACACTCCTTGCTACAGCTTGCTACATTAGTTGCTACAATGAAAAGACATAAATATTCAACATAACGTATCCAAACTGCAGGCCAATTGAGAGCCTTTAGAAGTTTATGGAGTGTCATGCTTTCGTGGTGTATATTATTTATGTGGATCAGGTATTATCCAAGACTTATGCATCACTTTCTTTATAGGAGCTTCTTTTATCAATCAAAAAATATTTACCTGTGTCTTTTGCACAAGGGCATCAACTCCTGCGGGAGTTCCGAATCGGAATCGCCTCTTGAGGATGGTTTGACGGGTTGATGGCAACATCACCACGGCTGCTGAGTACACCAGAGCCAGGCCAGACACCACCGATAAGATGATCAGCCTAAAATATAAAATTAATTCATTAGTCACTATTCTAATTTTCATAATATTATCTAACACACACACACACACACATTTAACTAGGTCGTAATCATCTTAATTGTGAAAGAATTGTCTATCAACATTTTTTTGTTGCACAACTTATTATTTTATTAAATATCAATAAATAAGAAGTAACTTAATTCATTACAGTTAAATTAGCAATGATGCTTCATAGTAAAAAGCAGAATAAATTATTGGCGTACTTACCAGAACCACAAGAAAATATAAATTTTCTCGTTCAAGATGTTTAGCGCGAGGACGCACAAGGCATCGTGCTTCTGGATGGTTCCTGAAGCTCCGAACTTGTGGAATGTGCACTTAGTTATGCGAGGGAAAACTTCAATCTGAAAAATTAAACATTAGAGTTATATGAAGAACTTAAGGTGATTGATAATTAAAATAATTAATAATCTTCTCTTTCACAGATGGCACGAGTTAAATTAATTTATGGGAAAACTTTTAGCAAAAAGCTCTTTACAAGTCATGCTTTCAAATATTAAGATTAATTAATTGTTTGCGGCTGTACATACGCAATATGAATACATAGTTTTGTCTATAAAAAAGGCTAACAAATACTATAAATATTGCATTGGTGATTCAATCCAGTATTGTATTTGTTAGCCTTTTTCTTGAAAGATTTCAGTTTGTTTCTGGACAAAACTATTTATTCATATTGCGAATGTACTTGCACATTCATCCTTATATTTGAAAGCGTAACTTGTAAAAAGCATTTTGCTCTAAAATCATTAAACTCGCACCTATGAAAGAGTAGATTATGAATTCTTTTATCAATTTAATGTTTTTATATCGATTTAACAAAATGCTATTATTTTTCAATTAGTGGAACAATGAGCTATAAGTTAAGTTAACAATTGAAGAATGGCATTTATTTAATAATATCTAATTAAATGACATACAACTCATTGCTTATCGGTAATTTATTTTATAGGAAGCAATTTATCTTGATGAAAGAAGAATAATTCTAATAGAACAAAGTGTATTACTTTTATTTGTATCTGATAAGCATTTCATGAATGAATTTTAATGAGTGTGAAAGGTTAAAGATAATTCAACAGTGATAAAAATAATACTAACATATTACAGAGAAATTTATGAAAGAATGAAATTGTTTGCAAGTTATGTTAAGTATACATTGTTTAATATTTACCATAGGGTCTGTTCTCTGTTCTTGATTCATGTTAGAGAACTTCACTACATCTGTTCCGTAAGTCAAGAAAGCTCCTCCGAGGAAAAGGTCAATGAAAAATATATTTCCAACCTGTAAATTATGATCATAATATTAAATACATTTATTTCATAATGATTCAGTATAAACACAAAACTTAGTTGAATTGATTAAAACGAACACTGAGAAAAATTTTAAGCAGTTTTGTTACACATTTAGTTATTTCGACAGATAGGGGATATATTATTTGAAATCAATAGCGTAAAGGCATTAGGTGCAGTTAATTTGAAGGTAGCATGTTAAATATTAATAGCTGAACAACATCAATATTATAATGACAAATTATCAGTCGATATGTATTGATATTCTTACCATTATAAGATATCTTTAATTCCGGAAGGCTGTTTTGAAAACATAAACTTATTAGGGCTAAGATAAGTACATATTTATAATCGTATTTTATTAACGCCAAATCCTCTTTTGTTGAATTTACTTGACAGGGTTTTGGGATTCTGACTCTTTTGAGAGGTTTGTGTTTTATGTTTACTTACAGAGTTGATGAAATTCAAAACTTCGCAGAAAAAGTAGCCGAAGGAATAGGTGTTGTGCATGTGAAGGGTTTCCATCATGTACTGCACGAGACGTCCCTGCAACAAAAAAAATCAATCATTTAGATTTAGACACTCTTTCTTAAATTGCATAAACCTAAATCAGCATGGTATGTTTCGTACTATATGATAGGCTAAGCTCATTTCCTTTGGAGCTAAACAAAAAACTATAAAATCGGTATGTTTATTTCTTCAGAAGCAATTCAATTTGTTCTACCATAAACATGTTCGTTGAACGACTTCTGTAACAGGCTCGCAATCTAAACAGTTGTTAAGCATTGTTATTGCAGTTAGCTACAAAACTCAATGCGCTATTTATTCCTTTATCAATACGGTCTGTTGTAGTTAAATATATATGTCATTTTTTGTTAAATTTATAGCATATGTTAAGATTAGGAAACGATAACACCGGTAGCAGGTTTCCCCTGGAATCGGCTACTATTTTTGAGATTGATAATGCATGTAATTTAACTTAAAAAATTAGGTACCTACTTTAATTAAGTCATTTTTACCTGTCTCTCTTTTCTTTCCTCTCCGAATCCAGCGATGGATCCCCTCATGCCATCGGATATCATGCGGATCTTGCCCTCTTCCCAGTTTTTCCAGATCCAGTGGGGAATGTAGAAAAGAAGACCCTGGAAATTAAATGAAAAATTAGTACTCTTGACTACGAAACATGACCTTTGAATAACTAAAATTAGAAACCATCATTGATTGAAATTGCAACATTAACAGCTTAACATATAAATATAGTATAATGTACCTGGAAGAACAGCATGAATGGCACCCATTGATAGTAACTGTGGACCCTCTTGTCGTCTCCGATGTTGTCATTTCCAAGTCCAGGATGTCCTGTGTTCTTGGGGTCTTGTCCGGGAAGGGTGAATGTGTAGGTAATCCAACAGAATGTGTTAATTACATGGCCAGGTATGGCTCCGTCATTGATACAGGATATTGGGTCACCTGTTGAAAAAATAACACATTTATTAACAATGATTCATTAAATAATACAATTATTTGAGGCGGTCAGCGCAGAAGTGGTATAACCCACAAAAATGTCAAACTAAGATTAAAGTTTTAGGCCTCTTTTGTACACAACCCATTTTTCCAACATTTTCCAACTGGGAAATTATGAATCCTTGTTCATGTGTGTGTGTGTACAAGCTCCGATAGTGATCCATGCAACACCGGCCAATGTGCAAATATGCTGTGCGTCCAACAGAGGTTTTCATGTTGGCAAAACTTGTTGTTTATAAGGGTTTTTAAAACATGGAGGTGGTTCAACCAAAAATGTGGAATTCATTGTTTTGATTGATTTAACCACTTTTATTTGATGAAACATATAATTAAGCCCCCACCGATTGTTAACTTCATTTAGGATTTTTTTTTGGGTTATACCATTTCTGTCTGGCTGCCGCATTTGTTTGCCCAGCGATTAATAGTATTATTTTTGCCTTCCGAATGCCCTGAGTCAGTGAGTCTGGCCCCACTACACTGGATCGTTGTGAGGTGATAATAAAAGGGAAGAGGAAGGAGATGAAGGAAGATTGCTGATTGATTGATTATGATTACGCAATGTATTTGTACACTACCATCAGCTTTATGTTTAACTGTACATTAGTAACAAGACAGCTGGAATAAGCTCGTAATTGTCTCATTGGTAATTGTCATTGAGTGACTGCAGATGTTCCATCAGTAACAATTGTTTATTTATGTTTTCAAAAGTTTACAGAATGTAATGTTATGATAACATTAACAGCAGTTCTTTATCAAATCTTGTTCATTCTTTTACATAAACATAATTATTACTGAAACAAAGATTATTTTTAATAGAAATTATTCTTATCATTTATTTAATAACTTCCGTGGTGTGGTGGGCAAAAACTGAAAACCACAAAAAGTTTTAGCGTCTGGTACGGAAAACATTACAATATTTTTATCTTTTATCATTATTTGTAGTAAATAATTTGATATATTAAATACGATTTGATATATTATGATTATAAGCTACAGTGTTATTGAAATAACTTAATTAATAATTATAGTTTGAGGAAATATTAAATAATTGTGAGAATCCATTTTTAGTAATATATTAGACACAAGTAATCATTTGTCAAACCGCAAAGTGTTAATTAATTAATAAATTTTATTTAAAAGGAAAAACAGATTGGTAGCTCACTCCGCATGCGAGTCTACTTACACAAGAGTGAGTCGAAGAAATAACCCATTCTCATGAAGCCAACATCAACTGCGGACATTTAAAATATTGTTTATTTAACTGCCGATCCAACTTTCGTGTGCCAATGCAAAATTTTCATAAGAAGTTACCTGCTTTTTGCAAAATTATGTTTTTTTAAATTGTACCGTCTCACCAGATAATGTGTTTATATATTCATAAAAATAATATATAATCTACCATAAATAGTTTCCTCAGAATGGCTAATTATATTCATAGACTTTATTTTTTTGATTGCATCTTACGGCAACGTCGGCACACAAGAAGTTAATTATTATGGAATAGGTCAATAGCTTATTTTGTGAGTTATATTTTGACTTTCTTCATGAATTAATTTAATAAGTCAAATAACACTGTTAATACTGAGATATCGGTAAGATTCTTGGCTCTGGGCTTGCAAGTCGGAACCATCGCTTGGACAAAGCAAATGATGACTTTCGAAATTCAACATTTCAAATTAATATAATAATGCTGGGGGCCTCAGCACGGATGCACCCAGTGAGGCCCGTATTATCAAAAAATGTTAAGCAAATAAAGTTTTTGTATAGCTGCTTAAGTAGGGTACCTACGAGCGCACATGTTTCAACCAGTAAATCGCCCATGCCCATGTAAATAGCTCTATGGGATCGTAACTAAGAGCTTTATTAGTGTGGCCCATCACAATTTGGAAATTTTTGCCAGTTGCAAAGGGTTAACCCCGGGGGCCAGACCCCAGAGATTGCGATGTTGAAGTATCGTGCCTACGCATAGTTCGGAGTACTGTAATTGCAGTGTCAACTTTATACATTCATTTTGTCTTTGGATATTACATCTACTAGTTACTTAAAGACTAAATAAAAATGTCACTTTATCAAGTATTGTGTTGGGTCTATATATTGACTTTAACAAAAATATCTGCTTATTTATTGAAGTTTCTTGTAGGTCCCTATGGGTTAAATTCCAAAGAAATAAGCCATAAGACGAGAATAAAAACTGTGTAAAATAGATGTTGTTAATATATTATTGTATTACTTTATAGTAGCATTGATCACCGGTGCACTGGTGCACTTGCGTGAAACTCGACGGACATTAGCGTTTTTATTATAATGTATTTATGTGTGTAGTTGAAAGCATAATAAAATTCTTGAATAAAATAATTCATTATCTTATGCACATGATAAATAGCCTAGTTAATGTGTGCTGCGTATGCCTCATGTTGCATTAATGTCGGGCTTTTAATAGAATTTCATCTTTTATTGCTTTACTCAGGATTAGTACTTTGAGATAAAAAATGAGTTGGCACATCAATTGATTGTTAGTGTTATTACAGAGATAAACGTTCTTTAGGCCATCAATCTAAAGAAATTACAGTTGTGATTTTTCCACTCCATAATTGTTCAAAATGTCATTTTTCCACTCCATAATTGTATATATTTTTTAAATTTAATGTGAATCAAATTTAATAATATTATTAAGTTTTACAAGAGGCCATTTTCAAACTTTCATTAGGCCACATTGAGATGACTTACTTATTCTATTTATTCTATTTACCCCTGCCAAATTAAAAAGAGTTCAAGGCCATTTTCAAACTTTTATTAGGCCACATCGAGATGACTTCCTTATTCCATTTATTCTATTTACCCCTGCCCAATTAAAAAGAGTTCAAGGCCATTTTCAAACTTTTATTAGGCCACATTGAGATGACTTACTTATTCTATTTATTCTATTTACCCCTGCCCAATTAAAAAAAGTATGGTGCCTAAAATGATTTATTAGGCTAAGGTCCTAGGTTCAATTCCTAGATACGACCGTATCTTTTTTTCTTTAAAATTTTCGATTGAAAGTCGCTAATATTGTCTTGTTTAATTTTGAGAAAAATCTCAAACGAAAGTGTCTTTTGCATTGTGCATTCACGATAATACTATAGTTATAATATTTAAATTTTTCAAGTCGGCAGGTAATCCGGGCGACTTCGTGTGAATGGATAATTTTTAATTAATCCAATAGTTCACATGGAGACCTCTCTCGGACCAAGTGCGCCGGCTCCGCGGACATTATTGTTAATAATAATAACAATCGTAATTCTTTCATGCTCCTCGTATTATTTATTAAATTAGTTTATTAAGTTGATCTATCCATTGGCATGACTGGAGGGAACAGATGCAATGAGCTCGACTCAAATAAACCACACAATGAGGATGGAGGAATTCATTCAATTGTCGTACGGATTCAGAAGGCCATACCATTATGGTCAGAATTATTTGCTACTCGCATCTCACAAGTATATTTGCTATTTCGCTGTTTTCGCATGTCCGTTTACATTTACGTAAAATTCGGTAGGTACCTTCCAGTACCTAGCTACAGAACAATTCTGTGAACAGTAAAACTCGCGCCCAAAAATATTGGTTTCTAATTTACTCTTATTTAATAAATCGAAACCAAAATTGCCACTGAAATCATAAGATTTGTAATTAGGTACTTCAATACCTACCTGCTTAATTATAACCCATATATTTTACGTCACATTTTTGTTGTTGTTTTTAGCCCTTAAAGTCTATTTGTCCGGTTTTCGGAACAACTCACATAGGTCTCATAGAAATCGTTGTATCTCCCTTACTATCATAGTTAGAAGTATGATATAAACGGTGTTAGAAATAGAAAAGGCTATGCTTTATATTCAAATATAAAAACTAACCACAAAAGAAGTAAAATGTACGAAACCAAAGTTTCGAATCGCATTTTGAAATAAATTTATGAATATTTTATTAATTATTTTTACATGGAACGTCAAAAAAGTGAGGTTACCATAACCTTTATAATACGTTTGCCTAATGAACTATGGTGTGTTTTATTTTTTTTTCGTTATCGGTAATTTTAGTAAGGTGAGCCATTATTAAAACTTTTTTATGTTTGCTTGCAAAATTTTTGTATTTCAAAAATTATATATTTATTTCGATTTATAAAATTTGAAATCGTATTTTATCACCTTTCAAAAACAGTTTTAAGTTTATTTGGATTTTATTGTAAAGTGGAAATATTTTGACCCTCTGAAATAATGCGGTCGAGACCTGAGGAAGGAATTATAAAAATTGTCCAAAGAAACATCACTAAACTATGACAATTCTTTTTTCAATCTTTATTTTGGTTGATAGGTACCATAATATATATTTCGATCAAAGTTAGCCACCTAGTCAAAGTTAGCCAACTAGACAAATTAAGACTTGCTTGAAAAATACATTGGATGCAGCAACCTTGAAACAGGACGCACAAACAAATTTACAGACAGATGAAATTCCAAACGATCGAGCTAAAACATGACTTCGAGGCTCAGCCAATAAATCGTCGCTGGTAGATCGATTAAATTTCTATAAGTATAAGTATTTGGGTAGATACGACCGACAACCAGTTTTGTTGTTTTGCAAATGCATCACAAATAATAAAGTATGTCAATAATAAATTCATTGTACATTGTACCTTCTAGTTACTCATTCGTATAATCGCCCGATTGTCTGATGAAAACCGATTTCTAAATCAAAGGAGGAAAAAATCCTCATAAAAAAACAAAGCCGTCAAATGCACTTATTCAGAAATACAGTGTGTCCATAAAATAAACGAACACTATAATTATGCCATGTGTTCCAAAACATTGTGCTTCCTATTCCTACAGTCGAAACCCATCATTTCACAAAGGCATGCACTTGGATGGATTATACCTACGGCGATCGAAATTGCCACCGGGTATCGTCTTTACAGACCTTCCTTCGTTTCGGCTCATGGCCTCTCGTTTACCTGTTATACCTGTACCAACAACAATACCATATGCAACATTCGAACAAAGTAAACGTTTATTTTACAAAGTTGTTGGGAAAGTTATTTATCGGGTCTTGTCTATCTAACGACAGTGTCGTGAGTCGATAAATCAATTTTGAAAGCTGAGCATTAAAGAAAATTACGTGTTACGCACTTTGAAAGCATGTCTGGATCAAATTTACTTTAGCGTTGTATTATTATCAAATTGCTAAGTACTGCCCCAATGAGACAATTAGCTCATCTAATTACATTTAGATAAGACGTGCGAGTATGTCGTCTTCGTCTAGACACATTATAATAAATGTACTTATCGAGTGCCGAGATGGACTAGGGTTTGGAGTGTACTAACGGGCATTAGGTGGGTGCACAGTGCGATGGTAGCAGGTTGGTCGGGAGGTAACCCGCTGGCCGCTTGCAGGACAGGACAGTATAGTAATATCTCTGCAGGTAGATGGCAGCCACTCGGGGAACTCAGCACTCGGCCAGGTGAGAGGTGACCTCGGCATCGTCGCTAGGGAGGTGCGGCAACGTCTACTCTGATTCATTCTTCTAACCGAGGTGAACGGACAACCGGAGGAAATTCCACAGTCAAGTTTACGACAACCCTTTTCGCAAAACTCGGTATTCAAATTTCACAAACCCTTGATAGGAAGAAAGATTTAATGATGATAATCCTCGCCTTCGTATGATTACAACCTGGTGTTATTAACGATTAGAGTTGCGTGACGAAATAACGATCTACATAATTTCGTCCACCCCATTGTTTTGCTACTTGAACAGAATAATTGGCGAGGATAGGTTTGATTTGATCGTATCGCAAGGTAGATTTAATAAAAACGCGAATGATATTAAAAACAAGTTTTAAATATATATTTGTATTTCTGCAATAACCACGTCAATGTAATAATTAGTAGATAACTTATAGACAGGTCGTTAAAGTATATGTAACAGGTAAATCCAAGCAACCTCATTAGGGAAAATTAAACGGTTAGGTATTTGCATTGAAACGAGTATGGACACTGGTAGTGTTAGGTAGGTACCTGATATTATTATTATTCCTACCATTAGCTCAGGTAAAGCGCACATGTGCAGCTCGAGCCTTATGCGGGACTCGGTCACTTGAAGCTATACACCGATTCGTCATATTCTCGCCTTACCATATTAATTTTTTCTAAATGACTTATGTATGTGCACGATTCTAAATTCTAAAGGCAGAAAATATTTCAAAACCTAATCCGTCACGGTTGATTCAAATTATTTTTAGCGAGATATTTAGTAGAATTTTTTACAATATTTTTTGGCCGTGCAAAAACATGAAAATGAACCGCTTATAATGCCGCTCTAAACTGCCGAAGATTATTTTGCGCGAAACAGCTTTAAATAGGCGAGAGAAACTTTCGCTCGATTCGTTTCTTCGAAATTGTTGCTGTGTCCATGACTCGATTCATATTTTTTTTAAGTTGATGGAGGTCAGTGATTGATAATAGTCGGTATGACAAACTTCCCGTCATTTCGCTCTGTCGGACTGACTAGTACGTTAAATTAACTGCGACCGAACTGGTAGAAAATTAAAGTGAGAATAATGGAAAAATAAACAAGTTGAAAGAGGAGAATACAAATGCAGGCTGAAATATTTAGTTAACATCGTTTAAACGGCTTAATTGTGTTGGTTTAGATACCTAATGTTGATTTTCAGATTATCCGATGAATAGTTACAAGGTCAATGTAATCCCCATTTCTATCTAATAGATCACTCGGAGCTTACTTCCGCTGTGCACTGCAGCTGTCGTGCTACCGACAACACGGTGGTACAAGCTAGCACTCTGCTATGTCGGTCTAATAATGTTTAACAACGCAACACCTGACTATGATAATATCCTGTAATAACACAGATAGACAACAATAAAGAATTCATAAATCCATATTGCCTTTGTCATTTTAATAGGAATGGTTTTCATGCGAGGAAAACAGGTTTAAAGCCGTGTATAGTGATTATCACTGCACTGTGTCCATTTTAAATGATATGGCTAGATTTCTAGAAACCCAAGTTTGTGGGAATAACATTTTTATCTGTTGTCACCGCTGGATGACCACATAGTGTTGGGATGTTGTGAAAAGAACGGTATTCTCGAAAACACCGGATGTTTTATATATATATTATATAAATATATATTATAAATAGCAGGAAGATGAGTTTATCGCATGCAAAATATAATCATACAGAGGGATTATATATCTCTGGCAATGCGAATAATTAAAGTATTACCCTTTTAATTGATTAATGAAAGATGAGGTAAGAAGAAATTCTAAAGAATCATGTAGGTACTACGAAAGCCTGTCTTTTTCCGATAATTCTTCTAGAGGCACAGATATAGAAGAGAGCAATATCTTTGGGACTTGACATTATAATTTAAATGAAAAGTTAAAGTTAGTTAACCTCTTTATTTATAACGCACATTAGTCAACTACATAGTTTTGGTTATGACTACCCTTTTTCGGTATATATTATATTATTACGGTCCTGAACCGAAACTAGGTGTGTTATGAATAAAGTGGTTTAAAACTAAGTAATTTTTAATTTAAAAGAAAATATTATGTCACCTTTACTCACTCAACCTCACCTGCTCAGCAGCGCAACTAGGTTTATATGCAACGAAAAGCTTGGCTGAACTTTCTCTTCGTCGTTATACGGAAGTTGTCATGTAAATAATTATATTATAATATAGAACAAAATAAATATTGTTTCAAAAAAGGATCTACGTAAACTGAATCTGACATCTTTTATCTCGGTTTTTAAATTCATTCTTAACCAGAAAAATTTTCATTACTTAAGAAAATATCGGCATTCGAGTATATTTTCCGGTTGCGGTTTTCCTTTAAGTTTTTCAGTTCTGAAAGACAAACTGTTATAATTTCGGAGAAAGTTTGCGGGTTTCCAATGCACTTGGGTTTTCATGTAACTACGTAAATTCAAATGATATATTTTAGTGGAATACAATAAATTACTTCACACCGTATTATCACGAATTCAATAAAAAAAGGTATGGTGGCTGCCGTAGAAGAATGGCTGTTCTTCGGCAGACGTGGTAACCGGTTCTTTCAAGCGCTCGGGCATTTAACAATATAATAAACTTATTCCGTGTATGAACTTGATTAATATTTGTATTGGTGCTATTTTGACACTCTAATTTTGGTAGCACATATAAAATTATAATCGACATGTTCGCGTTTCGTAATTGATTTACCAATAACTGTGAATGTTAGCATTTATAACCGTTAGCCATTTGCCATACTTAAGTTTTAATCTTTTCTCTCTAATATTTTAATTGCATATTTTTTGGAAAGCATTCCGCAAAATATTACTTATGTAATTTTTTTTTCCGAGGTTAAAGTTTTTAACTACAGTTAATATTATTGTCTAAGAGTCAGTTATTCGATATTATCACGCTGCAGTCATATCTCAATTATTGCGACTAGGTAAAGTTTAATAGAGCATTGAACGCTAAGAGCAAATAGATCATTGAACTTACCAAGTAGTTACAATGTGTGTTCACTGTCGGCAGAAACAGAAGGTATAACGCGATTCACGTTGACAACACAAATCTAGATTCGTTACATCTTCCGTCGCAAATTCAGAAAGCCCAAACAATTTCAAAAAAACTTTTATAATGAATAATAAAAAACATGTTTATTATTCATGATACTTTACTACGTACTTTTTGCTTGTAAATGTATGAATGTTATAGATAACATAAAATGGATCGTCTTAAACCATAGTGAACTAACTCACTTTTTGCAGTTTCTAAGTTAGAGATTGTAATGTGGGCTCCAAATCATAATCTAGTTCTGCCAGAGAGAATCAATCAGAGAAATACTATTTTAAGCTCTACCTCAAAAATTGCAAAGTGAGTTAGTTCATTATGGTTTAAGACGGTCCAAGTAGTGTATATTTTCTTATGTATGTTTTGTCACACAGATGTCGACCATTTAACATTGAAGCTTTTTTTGATATTTAAAAAAAAAAAATGGTCACTCTTTCCCGTATTATCTTTTAGGCTTTTAGTTTTTAAAGTATTTTAGTTACGTAAGGTGCACAAGCACAGTGCTTACCAATTAGGTTATTGGCTGTGACCAAGATGCAGCAGAGGAAAAGTATGGCAGAGGTGATGCGGTAGTGCATTCTGAAGACCATGTTGTCGATGATCGCCTTGTCGACCAGGTAGCGGACCTTCACGAAGCCCGCCACCGCCGACACCATTCCAAACACCGCCATCGTTCAAGATTTCTGCAAAAAAGACAAATGATTAGATAAACTTATTCCACTGTACCTTTGAAACGTTTAAAATCAAATTAACCTTACAATGTACTTAAATCAAAACTATATGAAACTGGGCCTACACAACCAAAGAACGACTATATTTGTAGTGGAAATTATCTTATTATTTTTCAAGCCTCTCGCTTTCGTCAAGACTAATTCTTATTATTGGAAATTATCGTGCTCTATTTTCAAACCTCCTCGCTTTCATTGGACTATTAATTCTTGTATTGGAAAAAATATCGTTTTCTATTTTCAAAACCTGCCGCCGTCATCGGGATCGGGAGTGTTCGTATCAGGGGTGCTACGGATATTCGCATCCGCATCCGCAAATGCGGAATATTCGCATTAATTCAGACATCTTCATCCGCATCCGCAGATGTGAATCTCCAATAATCCGCACCCGCGGATGTCAAAATTTTTGCATCCGTAACAACCCTGGTTCGTATAGGTACTGTTGATTTTCGTGTTCCATTCTCAAATCTCTAGTATAGGTACTGTTGATTTTCGTGTTCCGTTCTCAAATCTTCCTTCAAAATGATTTTTATTATATTAGAAATTATCGTAGTCTGTTCTCAAAATTGCCTTCCTGAGAGCCATTATAATATTTTCACCGTAAATCGTTTTATTTTTTAATGTTTCCACTAATATCTAATAACTCTTCGTTTATTATTAGTCGTATCCATTTAGTATTAGTATAAGTGGGATGCTGGTGTCGTTTATTCGGAATGCGGACCATTACGCAATAGAGCTTTGTGATTAATGAAATTGAAGATCGGAGACAATTTAAATCTCCGAGTGTGTGTTTTATACTGATGTTTCGTGTCATACCTACCAAGAAATACTTTGTATTGTGAAATTCTTATCGTTTGTGAAAAACGCGGCAAGCCTCATGATATCTCAACTACAATACTGACCTACATATATTAGGTTTTTAGATCATAAACGCACTTCTAATATGCCCTATCATGCAAATACATAGTATATAAGTATTATATAAATATAAATAAATCATTGTAGTTCAAGTCATTGCAGTACAAGGATTTGAAGTTATTTGTGGTCACTGGAAGCAAGTGAGCATTATAATTGTTGAATGTGCTCGTCAAAATCCTTTAGTTAAGAGCACTTTGCAATATCGTTGCAATAATCCATGGGCGCCTTATACACAAAGAAGTGCATTCTGTCGTGAAATCTTTCGTACTATATTTAAATTATTTTTTCTAGCTGACTGTTTTAGCCGCAATTTATTTATTTTCATACTAATATGACGGTTTTCTTGGCGGGTTCCACCTATCCGTGCGGTACTGCGGTGAAACTCACTCTAAATGCACCGCATACTTTATTTCACGAGTGTTGAACTTTGAACTGCGGTCGTGAGCTTGGAAACCAACTGGTCTTGGATCTTCTGAATTATAGGTCCGCCTTCTCCCAACGTCTCTGCATTCCTTAGTGTGATATCGGCCCGATGCGATGTAAGCTATCAAATATCTGATTGTCTGCTCAACAGATGTACCGAATTTTATACCGTCTGCGCTGCTTTTAAATATGGTGTCTGCAATAACAATTTTTTTTTCTTAAAGCGAATTCTAAAATAAAACAGTTCGCTTCGTATTTTAACAATTTTTACTGATTATTTTAAATTCACACATAAACAATAACGAATCTACGAAACATTCTGATCGTCTTAATCTAGAATGGGTATCAGATGTCGTCTGTCTTAACTAACGAATGACCTATTTAATTGACCTTCTTCGCTCTTGTTCATTTCGTAGGGACATTCGCTCATGTTCGTCTGAATCTTGCGTGTCGTGTCTTACAGGGTAATAATGCATCGTTTGTTATGAATTTATTGTAATAGTAATTTACATGTTTATTAGAAGCAATTCTACCTGATATGCGATACTCGGGTAATACCAAGAGAAGGGTCATGTGCAAGTTAGTTGATGATTGAAGTCAAGTGAGATTGATAACGGAGGAGCTATCAACTATCAGCAGTGGATCAGTGGATCCGCTTCCAAGTGTCGCAAAGCCTCCTAGAGAGCCCAGTGGCTGGGAAACGGTAAATGCAAGTTGCAAGTAGACGAGACACGCGTGTATTGGTGTTAGAGTTACTGGTACGGGTTTCTGATACTGGTTGGTAGCTTGCTTGTTGAGACTAGTTGCTGAGTTGGTTGGTCGGCTGGTTGGTTGGGTGATGGTCTGGGGCCTGGGGCCCGCGGGGCACGGCTGCCGGTAGCCGTCCCGGCGCGCCCCCTGCCCTCCCCCCGCTTCTGCCTAGATAAATGCCCGTTGTGCTTTTAAACAAAAAAATAAATCCAAATAAACCGGCTAGAACGCCCAGAACGTTGGCAATTTTACATATAAATCGTTTCATTAAATTTGTGAACTTTTTTATAACAACATGTTGTCGTGGTACAGACGTACTTACTTATCACGTAAACACCATACTGTGACCACCGCATTACACACACATTTTTGAACTTTGAACGCCAAATGTAATTTTATCAATATTTTAAATTATGGTAAATTTGTTTTGTTTGATTTGGATAAAATTCGTCGCTCGTTTTGACCACCCGAATGTTTTTGATTTTATACGAGAAAATAAATAGCCGATTTCAAGTGGATGCTGGGTGTCGTAAGCTTGCATTCTTCATCACAGTCGTGTTTGTAAATTAGAAACAAATCCGGGTAATGGATGCTGCAAAAAGCCGCATGGCCAGACAGAGAGCAAAAAAAAACGTTTTGCGAATTTACAGTCGTCTTATAAACATATTCATAGACCATTGGCATTGGTTTCGCGGTACCTTTATACGAGTAATGATTTAGTGGATGATGAAGATGTCGGGTCGGCCGTCCTGCGGTGCGGTAGCCACTAGCCGAGTGGCGAGTGCCGAGCAGCCGAGTAGCCGCAGCCGGCTCGTTACCGCTGCCCGGTGCTGCTGGTCGCTACTTCTCGCTGGGTAGCTTGTTCCTCATTTGCACAAATTAAGGTGAGAACGTGAGCTATGGACCCAGATGGAGATAATTACCCCTCGCTTGATCCCTAAGCCCACTGCCTTTTCGGGTTGGTGTGTAATTAAATCCATTATTCTAACACGCTCCGGGCGCATCCAGCCATTCATTCCGACAAACTATTTGGTCATGCCCGCCGATTATCCATTTCCAAGATCTCCACTTTAATTTTATGACAGTTGATTAGCGTTTGACTCAAATATAGATTTATGGTTATCGGCCCCTCTTCCCGTGGAGAAATCACCGGTAGATTTGAGAAATCACGCTGTTTTGAGTTGAAGGAATGATAAATCAGTTTTTTTTAAATCTCGTTGGTGATGTCATTGGCTTTGTTACTGCTCAAGTTAACTGATTTCCAAGAGTATGAATCACTACTATTCGGTGAATCCTTGGTATTTCCGGATATAAAAATGCTAATCAGAAGCAAGTAATAGTTTGTATAAGCTTAACTTTTGGTTTCCCAGACCAATGTGTTCGCCTTGCCTACCCATAATGGGTCATTGTAGTCGTAAAACACTTCAACTTTAATCCGTCCGTTTTATGGCTAGTAAAGTATAACGTTATTTGGATTTGGTTTCTGTTTTCATCACAATGTATTTTAACATATAAAAAATTTGTAATACTTTCTTTTTCGTATTAAAGATTATCGATTAAAACTAACATATTTTTGAATCGCCCCTTATCAGATAGCCTAAACTAACCTAATTTCATCACAAATTTTTGTTGCACGACGCGGCTTCCGCCCGATTTAACAAAATAGCTTATTCTTTGGTGCATTCCAGATCATCAGCAGTTTAATCTTAATTGCCATAATTTGCTCTTCAGAATAAATTAAAGATTACCTGTTCTCCATGATTAATGATTATTCATGGTAGGTACCTATACAGCAGATAATGTTCACAGACATTTTCCGCTCTCCGGATGTTAACTGAAATTGGACTAATTGTCTGAATGAAACGTTTATTTTCGTCGAAAGTATTAAAAAAACTTCATTCCGAAACATTTACATGTTATATTATATTTGATATGGCGTTACTACAGAAAAAAATAATTATTCTTGTAAAGTTTCTTTTTACACCGCTCTTCCAGCGAGCTTCCAGCAGTATGAATGTACCGAAGTGTAAAATGAAATTTAGTTATCATCGGCTACTGGTTTTGTGAGAGGTTACTGCATTCCACATTCCACCGTAGCTTCGGTCGCAATACGTCTACGTCTGTTCGCTCTTATCTCACAGGCTCTTTCACCTTCCCATCCGTGGCTACTGGCTAGTGGCTGACTACTAGTAACAGACTATTGCTAGATATAGCTCCATCAGCGTGTGTGCAACCCCACGTGCTATACAATTCTTGCACGCAATCTCCCAACAAGCTGGTCTTGTATCTGAGTCGATTTTCGATTTCATTGTCTGGAGGACTGCCCAATCTCAATCTCAATTCTCAGAGATGGATTCAAAACGGATATCAAACCGGTTGTGCGCTGGCTGCTTTGGGTTTGCAATCATGATCTTTGCTAGCGAAGTGCAAATAAGTCTGTTTGATCAGTAGGTACCACAGACCAAGAAATACTATGTACCTACTCTGCCACGATTTCTCACTCTCGGGAATATGCAAACATATGCGCGTCGTCTAGAACTAATCATTATTGACAGGTAAATAACTAAGACGAGGAAATCGTGAGATAATAATTATTTAGAATCAGAGTTGCAGCTCGTCTACAATATGGTCATGCAGCTGAGAGCTATGCTGTAACATCTCTTTCTGTTATATACATTTTATGAGAAAAGAATTAGAGGTTGCAGCGGCGCTAACAACGGTACGCCTATATGTTTATCGGACGTTAAGCATCGCATGGTGGTGCTTCAAATTTGGCAACGTGGAGAAAGATTGGATGGTGGTGGATTCGCCAATGTTGCAGCCGCCCTCCCCCTTTCCGCTCGCACATTCTTATGCTCCGCGCCCCTCTCAGCCCTCGCCCTCAGCGCGCAGGGGCCTTTGTTCCCCGACCGGTCCGACCCCCCTCCCCCCGCTCACCTGGTCCATCCAGCCTCGTGCACTTTTATGTCTCAGGGGTTGCATCTCTGCGACAGCGTATCGTTCGCCCGCGCACTGGAGATAATACGCGACTGCTCAGTGCCCAGTGTGCTCCTGCCGCTGAGAGCTGCTACGTTGTAATCTCTCTTTTATGATGCATATAATATCAAATACGCATGTTACAACATTCCAGCCAATATCGTTGTGCGTGTATATTAATTAGGTTCTAATTGACGCGATTATAATTAATTTGATAGCCGTAGTCTGGTGATATTTGTCGACTGCTACCGTTTATCCACACTCGATTACAGTTCAGGGACTACCGCTTGTGACATGGTAGAATTATGCTGACGGAATAACAAGTATGTAAAGTTCAACGGTATATGTAAATGACTGACCAACTCGAATAACTCGATGATATCGGCTCTAAATTAATATAAAAGAGGCTAGAAAGAGAACACATTAAAACTATTCCTATTAGTGGATACTTTTGATCAAGTCCTGCTGAAAAAATGTCGAATAAATCTGCTCTAATCTTTTTAAAATATTATTTGTGTGGCGTTCGTTCAAGAGTTCATTGTGCATAAAATTTAAGGACTTTTTAGATTTCACATTCCGAAAATTCTTTTGAACAGTGCCATCATCATTAAGTTCCTGAGACACCTGCTCAGATTTCTGGTAAATCGATGATCGTGACTCACCGGGTTAAACTTCCGCGATTTCTTGTCCAAGCACAACAATTAATTTTCGGTTTACCTGGCTGGCGACTGAGACGGTCGTAATACCTTAGTCATTCCGTGTAGGTATAGTCTTTGGGCTGACTGGTTGGCTTTATGATGTGCCCGAGGAGAGCCGCCACGGAGGCGCATGCGCAGGCGGGACGGGGTTCTCAGAAGGGTCTCCGGAGTTGCCGAGTCACCGCGACCAGCGACCAGCGTCCAGCCACGCAACAACTACACAACCAACCTGTTTCCTTTGTTTCACTACACAAACTATACCGACTATAAATTCTAAATTTAGATTCTGAGTTTGAATAAACTGACTAATCTGCCCCAACAACTTCTCAGATTCCACTTATGCAATCAGGATCTCTCTCGTGGGCATCGCAACCAACCGAGTAATAGCTGTGAGTTGCACTATCTGCGATTATGGTCTTGCCGCTGAAAGCTTTGTTTTCTCTCCCCTTTTTCTGTAAACACGTCGTTTACATGGAAGAGGGAGGAATTATTTTGGAGCTATCATATCAGCGGTATATCTTTATTGTCTATTTTTTTATAAATCCCTTTTACACGAAAATTTGACTTGTTTAGTTATTGTGATAAAATTCCCTTCGGGGACTCAATTCGGGGATAACATTGAAGTTCTGTTCTGTAGTTTGAGCCAACACCTACAGTACCTAGTTCACACGGAGCTGAGATCAAGTGCACGATCTTCAATACGGCGACTATATAGCAAGGGAGGGAGCGCCTCTCGCGCTCAGGACCGCGCGTTGAGATCTTTCTAATAGGTGGTGCGTCGTAACCCGTTTCTTGATTGATTTCTGGCCGGTGTGAATGAGATGTTGGTATGCAGGTCTCCGTATTGGCCCGTCTGCTGAATTCAGGAGTCGGCTGGGGCTACGCACTAATCTGCCTCGGGTTACGTCGGGTTTTATCGGTCGTTCTGTAGGGTCACCGTTGTTTTTACGTCTTTCGAATTTACCAAAAAAATCGCGGAAAGAGTTCACAATAATTAAATTTATAATAGAAACATCTTGAGTGTTTCAGAAGTGGTGCTTTACGTTTAGCCCCCAAAAAGAGTTCCAAATAACGATGCCATTGTTTAGATTTAAGAGTTCAGAGTCAAGTCTATTAAAAGGGAAGAATAACAGAATGCATTTGAGCCTCGTTCAGATGTGTTGATAATGGTTCAGAAAGGGTATTATTTAAAACTAAACATTGTAATTACAACATTTTCTTATAACTATTAGTTCTTGTAAAGTGAGGCCATTACCAGCCCAAAATAATTAGCATTCCTGGAAAGCACTAACCATTATTACCTGCCACTACTGGATAATGACTTCTGACAACCCAACGAAGGGCGTCAGTGACGAAATCACGTAGCAATAATACATTTATTTGCCTTTATTGTTATCCATGTGCTCGCCTGTACCTCGTGCGTCTCTTTTTGGTTTGTGGGTTGATAAAAACTCCTTATCTTGTATATTCTACACACATTTCTATATCTACCTACATATTTTGCTTGGTTAAGATGATTGTCTGACAATGTTGACAGGGTTTATTATGCCGTCAGTTCCTTGTTTACAATAAAACTCATAATATTTCTATTTACCTTCTAAAGATAAGGGATCTGCCTGTTGAGCCTATTCTAGAAGTTTTGATTCACAAACTCTGTCAAATTTTGTCAAGATAGCATACTTTTATAGTTCTTATCGTTGATATCCGAGTTGTAATTTTAATAAATTAAAAAAGGTAGGCACATCTAACCAACAAGGTCAAATTAAATAGATTTAATTTAAGTTTGAGGTTTTAAGATTTAGCTGGACTTGTTTCTACGTGCATTACTCTATCAAATCGTAAACATGTTCAACGCTTTTACAACATTTCAAATACTACTAAATATCTGTTGAACATGTATTTAGGCTGCATTGTAATGTTAATTTGGTAATTTATAAAAAAAAAACAATAATCTGTATTTGTGCATGTTATAATTATTCGCATTACTTTTAGGTCAGTGGTTTCCAGTCAAAAATATGAACTGCTCAAATTATTAAATTTATAGAAGACATACCTACCCGATTATTACTTGTTCATGCAATCAATCGGGCAGAATGTTTAGAATATATTTAGTGCCGGATGAAATCACTTTACGGGCCAATTTGGAGTCTGTTGGTCTTTGCTATATAATATTATTTATAAGGAAGGTCAAATGACTAACAACAAGAAGTTTTCTGGTTGTAGGTATATTGTAATTTACATGACAATTTATTTTAAAACAAATTTCGCGAGTTTGCTTGACAAGCATTAGTAGCCACACGATTACTATCAAGGCAATCCAGCTTTGGAAGGAGGTCCTCTGTACCTACATCAGTTACACCCACGTTAATAGATTTTCTGATCTCGAATGACCCGTATTTATAGTTATGTAATATACTGTCTGGCTTATCTCATTCAATAGTGTAAGTTTATCAGTTGTAAAGTAAACTTTTTCCGCGAAAGTTCCGCGAGATAATGATGCGGTGTTCAGTCGGGAGGAAGTTAAGTTCTGTTGTTGAACGGTATGAAGTCTATGAAGATGTGTAGGTATGTATTATGTAAAGTGAGTTGAGTTTGTTGTGAGGTCGAGGCGTTTGAAGTTAGAGAAAAAGGTGAAGATATGTGTACAGAACTGTGTGTCGACGCGGAGAGCTGCTGGCTGCCCCGACAGAATGAATGAACAGTAGTATGGTTATGGTGTCAGTGGTCCCGCTCTAGCGTGCTTACTGCTTGCCAGTCTGCTGTCTTCGCAGACAACTCTCTCCTCTGATAACTCTCGTCCCGGGGTGCATTCTGACATCGTTTATGACCCTTTTATAACTCTGTGATTTGTTGACACCGTGGTTTCAACACTTGTATTTCAGTGTTTCTGCCAGATATTTCTGTTACAAGTTACAAGACCGATGGTGTTATTGCATCACCGGTGCTTCTAGACAAAAAAGCCGGATTCAAATTGTTTAAACGGTTGCAATGGATTTATTTTTGTACGTTCTTGGAAGTGATTCCGTCTGTATGTTTATGACGACGCGAGTGTCGCAGATAACATCGTTTTGCAATTTATGAATAAGTTTTAGTTATATTCTTTTGCGTTGGTAAATAACACAACTACCTACCTACCCTTCATTCATTTTCATAGTTGGTTAAGGTTTTCAAATTTCATTGTTATGAATAAACATTAGATCCCAAAAGCATGTCTGCAACGCCATTTTATAGAACAGTAGTTGTCTCATTTTCCTCAAAGCTAAACAATGCATATGCTCGAGAGCGGAGTTTGTTGTTCAGCGTTCAGGAAATTGAGCTACATTAGATAACAAGTCCCGGCCAGCTGTGGGAAACGTGCGGAACGAGTCCTGGTACTGGTAGACAATCCTGGAAGAAAACATTAAACGAATCCATCCGATCATTTAACTTGTATTCTGGAATTACGTCCAGGGACGGCTTCTGTGCGACGTACGTCTCACGTCTCTATCACCGTCTCATTCTTACCTTTAATAAGCGCGGCTATGTCAAAACTTTTACAACACCAGCACAACACAAAGTAAAACCACTACTCGAGCGGGAGTTTGTTTTTATTTCACTGCACTAGGATAAATAGTTACTTTATGAAGCGGTCATTTTGTATAAAATAGAAAAGAAGCGCACTGTTTAGTTTAGTAAATGAATGCTAAGGAAGATTGTATGGCAGAAGACCCACTGGCAGATGTTAGTAACACTCGCGGACGCAATAGCTGCGGCCCCCTTCGGTTCAGGTTGCCGTGTGACTGACGACAGTGACGACTGCCGACTGCGGACTGCGAGTGGCGGTGGCCCGCTGCTCTAAGCTCTGCGGCTCTGTGCGGTGCGGCTGGATCCCGTAGCCAGTATTCCGTAGCCTCCTGTCCCTGTCGTCAGATGTTTGGGGTTCCACTGCGACCGTTCTGCTTCGGGCCTGAACCGAGCGAAACGCTTCGTACGTCCAACGTCGGCTGCTGGGCATTGCCTGCCATAGCCGTGTACATGTACAACAAACCAGTATTACAAGCGCCAACAAATGAATCAACTGCAGTATTTGTTTTTTATTGAAATCGTTGATCCTCACCCAACGCATTCAATCATCATTGTACTATCATGTATGCTTGACATTATGGTACCACGGGTCTTAAAAACAGGTTTCTTATTAAGTATGTATATTCATGTGTTTTATATTCACACTCACGGTAATGGTGATATCCACAAGTACCTAATTGTGTTTTTAATTTAAAATGATTCGCTGCTCAATTAATGCCATTCTATATTATAAACATTATTTTGCTCAACTTTCCATAATGAATATTTTTGCTTGTGTGTATTTTTGAAGATAAAAATCACCGCAGAGCGATCGTATCTCTTTTAATAATAATTTTACCCTTCTGGTAACATTTGGATATTAGTAACTATTTTTTTACCTACCGTTTTACTCAAACATCGCCCAACTTCGCCCAGCAGTCAATCATTAAGGGAGGGGGGGGGGGGGGTAAGGTTTTAAAACTCTTTTTTTTTTCTAATTGTACAACATATCGAGAGTATTGTGTCAAAATTTCAAGTAAATCGGAGCAAAATTAACGAAGATTAGCATTTCAAGCAACCGGCCCTCTTGCCCGATTCAAGTATATTTTGAGTATAAAAAAACTTTAAATCGATTTTCTCGCGAATACCGATTCACATTCACATTACACTTGACCGATCCTTTTGAAATTTTGTACACTATTTCTACACATAATTCAACATGTAGTGCCGAAGAGTTTTTTTTTTCCATTTTATAATAACAAATTCACCGAAAATTTTAGCAAAAATCGCATTTTCGGACTTATTTTTTGATATTTTTAACTAACATTTTTTTCAAAGATACTCCAGATGTCATACTATAATGTGTATATAAAATAAACCAACATTATTCACATCTCCAAAAAAAACCATGAAAATATGCCTTTTTTCGCCTTTAAAACCTCACCCCCCCCCCCCATCTTAAGTAATACAAAACGATAAAAGAGATGAGTAACTCAAATACATATTTATCAGATATTATTTAATATATTAAAAAATACTAACGGGATATTTTTTTAAATGTAGATCGTTTACCGAACTGTTTTTCTAGGATTACCTAAAGTATAGGGCAAGGGTCACCAATTACTTTCATTAGGGGTCCGGTTTTTTAAATAACATGACCGTCGCGGTCCGGGAGGGGAAAAGTCTAACCCCCCCCCCCCCCCCCCCCCGTTAACAAACGTTACGAATAAAAAGAATTATTACCAAGGGTTTTTTTACAATATTAATGAGAAAAATGACATTTTTGGCTTTGGGATTTCCGTTCGAAGTTTGGACTAAAGTTTGTGCAGGCTTAGTCTGCTCCGGAATTTATTTTTAATGAAGTTCATCTTGGAAAATGCTTCTTCACAAACATATGTTGACCCAAACAAAGTGAGAAGCTTCACGGCTATTTTTTTTTAATTCTGGGTATTTATTAGCATAAACAAATTTTATCTAAAACTCTTGACAAGAAACTTTCTGATTATGGTGTTTTAAAACTGTATTTTCTTGGAAATAGATCATTTCTATCTGGAAAGCAGCTTTATTACTCCCTAAAATATTTGCAGCTTCAGAAAAATTATTTATTTGGACAAGATACATTTTTCTATCGTATTCGCGTTATTACAAAGAATATAATTTTCTCGACTTTGTGAGGCAAAGAAATGGCAACCAAAAATGCTGTTAGCGAGACTCGAAAATGGCAACTAAGTAAACTGTTAGCGAGACTTACGAGATTCAATATTATATTTAATATTTTTCATATTAAACTTAAGTTATATCTTAATTACCCGGTACAAAATCCTCGTGTTAAATTCGTATTACATTAAATATTTTTCGTACAAAAGTTATCTTAACTACCAAACAGCTCTCAGAAAGACACTCATGAGGAAATTTGAATAGCCTTTTTTTTGTTGAATTTCTCGATCAGCTCAACTATTTTCAGCTTACAGTCCTTTCCTTCGTGAGATGAAATTTCAATTTAACTGTCAAAACATAAACGAAGTATTTATTTTTTTTTACAATTTTTTTTTTAATTCGAATTTGAGTAAAGCCGGATAAAAAACGTATCTTATTTGGATTTTAAAATTTTACCTGAACTTTTTCTTGCTCGTAAACTTGGCTAGTGTAATCCGGGCTTCTCCGGATCACCGTTGTTACCTTGGGTTGTTACTGGTAAACTCACACGGTCATTTATATGGTGGAAACATGGTGGTCTCCCTCGCGCCCGCCATAAAGTTCCCATGCCGTCCTGCTCTACTCTTTTACTTTATTTTTATTTTGTGGTGAATACGAGTTTTGCGGTGGACTTTCAGAGATTTTCAACTCTTCCCCGAAAGGGGTTGGGCGACGGGAGGGGGCGGGAGGATTGCAATGTGACCTTTTCACATTCGATCGCCGATGCATTTTAAAATCGGAAAAGAATTAACTCAGGTAAATATATCACCGGCCAACTTTTGTGTTGCCATGCAGGACTTGACTCCTTACACTCCTTCTTACCGATATATCGACTACCTGCACGCTGCACAACTTTTATGATTAACACTAGAAGTTACCATACATAATCAAATAGATTAATAATAATTAATACCAAAGCAGAGCATATTTTTATATGAATTCGTTCTGTCAAAACTTTGATTGTTATTTTTGATGGCTTAATAAATTTCGTAGAATATTATTCAGCTACTGGTTTTAGGTAGGTAGGTACCTACTGCTCTTCCATTTGCTTGGATCAATCCAAATTGCTAGGGCTAGCAGCTAGCAGCCCCTTCCAACTTTTACCTTTGGTTATCGTACTTCTTTCGTGAGATTTTTAGGTTAGAAGATTTTTATATTTTTCATTGTCATTAGATGTGTCTGTCAGTTAAAATTCCTTAGTTTAAAGTAGTCTTTTTAGTTTTTAAAGATGATGCGTGGGGTGTCGAGATTTTGATTTATGACTGAATCAGAGCTTAATAATAAACCTCGGAATAATGGTTAAGGCATTGGGTTAAGGAGCATTGATGTATTTTGATTTTAAATGCAAGGCTAAATGACCCTGACGCACTGTGGATTTGTTCGTGAAATTCTTGGTCATATCCCCTAATGACGAATTTTATTAATGAACATTCATAACATATTAGTCACTATGACTAATTTCTCCATCAAGATTCACTTATTTACACCAAGGACGAGTTGTTTCACAGAATTTGAACAATTTATCAAATTTCGAAATTAATTCTCGAGTTCTTCGAAAGTTCTATTCAAGTTCTGTTATTATATCAGTTCTATGAAATAACTTGCCCATAATGATTTAAAAACAGAAATTCAATAGAACTTTGACAGAACTTGAAAATTAACTTTGAAATGTGATGAAGTGTTCAAATTCTGTGAAACAACTGACCCTTAAAGATGTCTAAACAGATTTATGCCGTTTCAAATTCTGTCATATTTTTAGTATTAGTTTTAATTTTGTCGTATTTTTAGTATTTGAATTTTGAAATAATGTTTGACCATGAATCCAAAGATTAGTGTCGTAATTGTAGTTCGACATTTTTTTTTTATTTTCACCTTTTTGTGTGACCACGGTGTTAAATAATACCAACGGAGTGCTGAAAAATAAGTTTAAGAAAAAATCTTGTTTTTTGTGTTCAACGAAAAACTTTCAAAACCCATCGAATCAAGCATCACATGCTGAAGGTTTGTGAACCATTGTTAAGGTGGCCTTTGACAATATTAGAATCACCGAACATAAATCCGGCATTTGGGATACACTCATAAAAATATTTTATGTCTTCTGTACCCGCAGACAAAAATAAACAGTTTTTCGTCGATTGTTTTCAATGACCCGTTTTTTTCACAGGATCACATAAAACCTGCCCAAACCTAACAACAAAAACTTGTTCGATGTTTTACTATCCTCCCCATCGACGCATATAATCGTCATAAGGAATGAGAATATCTACGACAAATTGTGATGGCAAGGACGGACAATCCACCCTATAGCCGGGAATTTTGAACAAAAATATCACTGTGCGACCATGACTTTTTTATTTTTATTTGGACGTGTTATACCAAGAAGTTAAAATGTTTAAATTTGCAAAAGTTATAGTATTCCGCATCGCAAACATTTTAAGGTATCACTCTGAAAATCAGGTTTTATTTCGGAATAGGAAATTTCCGTGCTTTTAAAATCCATTCTGGAACATTATAACAAAGTATTTGAATTTTTTGTACATTATCTCCACACAGGAGGAAAAAAAATACCATCAGGGACTATGACATCGTTGGGGATGCTGTGTGGAGTTAGTGTTTTAGGTAAAGGAAGCAGGGGAAGGAAAGGGGTATAATAAGGGGTGGTTAGGAATCTGGGGATCAATGAGTTCAGGAGTGACGAACGTATGAACCCATCCCTCCCTCCCATTGCGGTGCTAGGCGATGGGTCGAGAGAGTCCGGCTGGAGAGGTCAAAAGGTCTCTCTCAACCAATTTCCCGATCCGGCCCCTCGGGCAGTAGGCGGTTAAAAGCATCCGCCGCCAAGACCTAGGCAGACCTTATCCCTTGAACCCGGCACCCCTGCTAAGTCATCAAACGTAGCGAACCACTTAGACCTAGAGGACTTAGAGTGACCTATGACAGAGGTATTGGTTATCCAAAAAAAGGTTTAGGGGCGGCGGTATCCGTACCCGTCTCCCAATTGATGGCATTCAATGCACCACGCTTTAAATTAATGCCTGACGTTCTACAGTTTTTGTTATATTTTTTATTATCGGGGGTTGCCGGCGATTAAATTATTTGATTAATTACATAAACATCAACATCCTTAACTCTGCAAAGCAGCACCCCCAAATCACGTGATTATTCTTTCCTCTCCTCTCTCACGGGATGTTTGCAGCTGTAAATCAAACAAACTAGAGTAGAATGCAATACTTACAAAATGACAGCAAATAAACCACAACCCTTTTAAAAAAACTTGACAACATAGTGATCATATATATATATATATATATATATATATAAAGAATTACAATTATTTCAAAGCTAAAATAGTAAAATTGAGGCGCTCAGCGGAAGAGTGGCCTGACTATTTCAAAGTTCCTTTGAATTCAGTGAGAACTAAAATTGGGCCTCTGTGGCTCCATATATATTTCAAAAATATGATTTTTCGCTGAAGTGGGTTGGGCCACTCTTCCGCTGAGCGCATTTATTGTAAAATTGGTAACAAAACTAGCCAGCCACTTGACTCATGTAGGTATTACACGACATCTTTTTTCAGCTCGATTCCCGTACAGAGACCAAAGACAAATTTTTTCGCTTTACGCGATCGCCATTTTCATCTCTATTTTCATATCTACGAATTCAATTGGAATCACAGAAAACAATACATGAACCATGTTCTTTGCTGTGATACTAATTGTTATTAATTTTTGTTAATTATTGGTTATGAAAATATAGATTAAAATAGTGATCGTATAAAGCGAAAATTTTTGTCTTTGAAAAAAGATGTCGTGTAATACCTACATTAAAATTTGGTGTCCCCAGGTTAGTGTTTTGTGATTTTTTTTACAGTTATTGCAATTATTTAAATTTAAGCGATCAAAGTGATCCAGAAACTAATCATTAAAGTAATCCTAAAGAAACCATCCACATATCCAACAGAAACGCTTTTCGCAGATTTCACGGTGCCTCGAGTAGAGAATATCTTCAAGAAAAATGCAATTATCCAAATTTACAAAGATAATATCGTCAAAAAATTTGAAACCCACCAATCAAAAAGATATCAAGACAACATCAAAATACCAAAATTTAATACCAAACTAATGCAAAACAATTACATCTATTTAGGAATAAAGTATTTCAACAATCTT
The DNA here is from genome assembly GCA_936435175.1 of Glyphotaelius pellucidus. Taxonomy (NCBI): domain Eukaryota; kingdom Metazoa; phylum Arthropoda; class Insecta; order Trichoptera; family Limnephilidae; genus Glyphotaelius; species Glyphotaelius pellucidus. Next base: position 23,410,997 of record OW386537.1, read on the forward strand.
CCGATTGAAATAAAAAAAATCAAAGACATCAATAAACTGAAACTCAAACTGAAGCAACACTTCATCAGGAATAATTAATTAAATAATTACCTGTTTTTCTCTTTCTTTCTATTTATTGGCAATCTATATTTATTTCTATTTAATTTAGATTTTTCGAATTTCTCTAAAGTGCACAATATTTTAGTATGTAACCATATCCCATTGTATGTACATCTTCACATATAGATGATCCAGAAGTTTCAATTGTTCTCTTATATACTTACCTATTTCATAATGTTATTCTATTTCTGTCATAATTAGTGTAACTCGCTCATCAAGCACAAGAACTAGCTTCTTCTTTGGTGAGACTGCAATTTTAAAGAATTTCTGAACCAATATGTAATTTATATTAACCCACTGTAAACTTATATATCTATATTAAATAAAAAAAAAAAAAAAAAAAAACATTTTCCACGATCGTAACCATCAACCATCACAACTATCACAATTAATTATCAATTTTATACTATATAGACCCACCTGTACACGGTGTCCGGTAAATAGTGTTACAAGCTGGAAACTGATGTAACTACATCACATAAAGAACCTGAAAAAACGTTTTTATCTGAGAATTTGGATTTTAAATTTGTTTTTTCGTTTTTTTTCGGCATCTAACGGGTTATAAACTTTTGGAGCCGGGTCCACGCTATTTTTAAAAGACAATAAGCATCTGATATTAACCCTGCAGCGACTGTTTTCTTTATTTTTAATTTTACTTTTAAATTCCCACTTCGGACCCGATTTAACAGAATACGAAGTTCAAATCAAAAACAATTTTACTATGTGGAATCACCAGTTTCCCGCTTGTACCACAAATATATATTAGCCCGTATACCTAGGGTTACCATCCGTCCGGATTAATCCGGACATGTCCGGACTTCTAGCCTTTTGTCCGGACTTTGTCCGGCCTTTTAATTTGTCCGGATTTTTGGTTTAGATGGAATATGAGTAATAAAACTTACATAAGTAATTTGTCTTTAATTTCCCACTCGTCTAAAAACAAAATTTAATCTTCTTTAACAATCAACTCATAGAGATCAAACAATAAATTTTAATTGCAGTTGCAAACAATCAACAAAGTTCAAGTTCAAACATAAAATATCTTCTTAAAAACCTAACAGTTTTTTTCGACAAACATATAAATTTTAATATTTTTCAGAGCCCGATACTTGACGGAGCAGTTCCCGTTCATTCAAAGTTTTCTTATAGAATTCTTCGCAGCTCATAGTTCTAAGGTTATATTGAATCATCAACAACGATCTGACCGAGGGTATCTCTTACGCTCTTATGTCCACTGTACTCCCATTAGAGAAAACACTCTTTCTACACTTGCGTTTTGAGCTTGGATAGCAAAAATGAACTCGCAAATACTCAATACCACGTCCATACCGTTATGAAGTGCGTACCTGATATTTGCATTATGTGATTAAAATGTCCGGACTTTTTTTGGACTGTCCGGCTTTTTGCCAGGACTTTTCAATTTTCTAAGTGGTAACCCTACGTATACCACACACTTGCTTTTCTATATATTAATATTTTTATTACTATATTTAATTAATATTAAATTTGATAGTTTTATCATCAAGTTCTGCAAGTATTTTATTATGTATTTTAGTTACGGCTGTTGCTTTTCTATGTTAAACTTTCTTTTACTTACTGTTTTAGGCTTTTTAATCATCGCATTAGTATTTTGCTAATTTGCACAAAATTTTATTACATAATTATTACGATTACTACCATATTTATACTGTTATACGTAAATATAAGTACCTACCGTATAATTGTAAAATTATAAAATAATTGTAAAATTTATTATGTGGATTGTTTCACTTCTTTGAAGGGATATGGATTTTCAAATTTGGAAATGTATTTTTTTTTCGGTAAAAATATGTATTTCAAAGCTTCCCAATTCATGTCGCAAATGACATTTCGTGCTGAAAATAGTTGCACTTATACCTGTGCACGACGCCAGAGCTCACCGTTAGTGAGACACGTCAAAAAGATTTTCTGCTTTATAGTAGGGTACGATTTTATGGGCATTCCTACTCACTACTTACAACCAACTACGAACGTCCAAATTATATGGTCATTTGGTAGAAAATCGTTTATTATTCAAAGCACGTCAAGTCCAGCCGAACATTGCAAGATGCCCCGTTAGGCGTTTACCTGGAACTGGTTAGCATCACAATCGATGACTGATTTCTTTGGCAATTATTTTGAATGGCAAACCTTTTAGGTGTATGTTTTTGGACAGTCATGTGTGTATTCAATGCTGCATTAATTAGCTTTTGGCGGAAACTTTCAAATTTAGTATTGCATATAACACTGAACGCAGGGCTTTTCAAAATGTTCACTACCTTATTTAATTACTACCCTATTTTGTTGAGACATTCCGAATGTCTTGCTTAGGACGCTCATCCCGCGAAACTTGTGATGTTTTTTTTACATAGCTCCACACAGGAGGCTTTGAGGAAAAAAATCCTTCAAGGCCTATTGTCATCTTTAAGGGTCTGAAAAAAAAGGAAGGAGAAAAAATTCTGGGAAGGAAAACGGTATGAGGGGTGGGTAGGAATCTGGGGGTCAATTTTTCCAGGTATGACTGCGGTGCAAGGCGATGGCTCGAGAGAGTCCGGCTGGAGAACTCTAGATTAGATTGGCGATCCGGCCTGCCACGCAGTACGTAACGCATTCGCCGCCAAGACCTATACAAACCACCCCTACGAACCTGAGCATCCTTCTAAGACACCAGACGTAGCGAACCACTTGGGATGACCTATGGCAGGGGTGTTGATTGTCCAATAAATAGTTCCCGGGGCGGCGGTACCCATAACCGCCTTCCAAATTAAAAATTGATTGTGAAAATCTTAATGAAGTGTACAAATCCAGAAGGTTTCCCGTGTCAATGATGTTAACATGTTTTCATCTATCTGGAAAGCGGGAAACCGTCTAGTTACGAAGTTAAACATAATTTTCAATATTACGGTTTTAATTATGTTTTTTCCTTATCTTCATGAATATTCAACCTCAGAAGTTTCGCGGCATTGACGTAAAACGTGGTGTGTTTGCGAGTTGGTTTTTTTTTATTCTGTGGTTTTGATGCTCTCTAAGAACGCGGTGGAAAATAAGCGTTGACTTTGTTACTGTCACTTGCCCGCCACGGTGATGCATGTCCTCCTGTGGTCCAGTGGTGTCCCTCGGCAGGCTCTGTCCAAGTTCAACTGTCCAGCTCGTGGCAGAGGGCCGAATCACAAGACCTCCTCGTCTCCTCCGTCCCCATTCCCACGACTCTTGTCGCATATAAAAAACGGTCTGGCCGCCGGGCTCGCCCGTGGGCGGGATTCTGAGATTCCAGTCACAACACAATGGGGTTATAATATATTATCTTCCGCGAGTTCTCAGGCCCCCGAGGTCAATGCCTCTGCAGATTTTGGGTTCTTATTCCGCCCATTGTCACTTCTCTAGCCCAAAGTCAAATTGGACGAGGTGTTTTAGAAATAATGTGAATCCTCATTAATTTTGACTAATTTACATACAATTCAGGCAAACGGACCCAAATACATTTGGTGCCCTCCGTTATTATCTATAACCTAGAAGCTCTCACGAGATCCTTTTTATTTTCAATTAATAATAATAATAATGTTTTTTTCAGGATGTGGGAGGATAGTGCAATCCCACACGTCCCATATAATTATACATATTTTAATACAACAGATTTTTTAAATAAAGAACTAAGTAGGTACATAGAATAGGAAAAAAATAATTAATTCTATGTAGGGCGTGGTCTGGGGTGAGCTCGGGTCCAGCGCTCACTCAGGAGTGGGGTTTGGTGCTGGAACGCTGCGGTCACCACTGTATTGTCGGAAGCCATTAGCCGCATCCTGGCTCCAGTCTCATCAGACCGGCGAAACCGTGCAATCCCAGTTCAGTGAACATTGTCGATGCACTGCTATATGTTCTGAATCCAAAAATAATTCTGCATGCATCATTATATTGGATCCGGAGTCATTCCAATTAATTAAGTATTGTTTAGGCTTTCCTTTTCACGTTGAACGGCTACAACTACCTACTGAACATTTTTTCGTTCTCCGAATTCTTTTAAAAGGTCTTTATTATTAATAATTGATCTCGCTTAATTTTTTGCGCAGGTGCTCGCAAAAAGCGATCGAATTTAATTAACTAATTCATGGTCTCTTGTCAAATTTATTTTCGCGGTTACTCAAGTCGAAATGGTCTGTGTGTGATGTTAGTTTATATTTATGGAAGGCGATATAATAACAGCCTATGGAATTTATCTGTCAATAATTTATGGAGGCATGTATAAAAGTAATCTGCATACAGGCTCCAGATATGAAATAATTAAAAAAAATGTCGTGTTTCAAAATGCCGCCGTTCAATTGTTTATGCTTTCACCTGTCTGTGTGATTAGAAAAAACCCATTTCTGATTATTAAAACTGATTTATTAAAATAACTAGGTAACTTGATTGACTTGTTTTTTATGTGATGGTCTCTGCCTCGAAGAGTCTGTTAGGTTTTTAATTTTCTGTGATTGAAACAGAATAATCTTTTGTTTTGCAAAATCTAGAGAACAAGGACGAACCCAAAACACTCGAATAAATTATCCCTTAATAATTTGGGTTGCCCTAGTCTTGTCAAACTCCGTTTCTCTGGGTCATCGATGTGTTCATCAAATATTTGGCCACTTAAGAAATAGCTCAGTAATAGTATCACTTGCTCCAATTAATATTGAAAGGAAAAATAGAAGGTCGCCGGGGGCTTGGTGGGAGACAAATGTCTTGGCTACGAAATATACGAGAGTGGACCGGCATTAGAAGTACGGAGGAGCTATTCCGGGCAGCACAAGATAGAAATACATTTTCCTGAGTGATCGCCAACGTCCGGGGGACCTGATAAGGCACACAAAGAAGAAGAAGAAGAAATAGCTCCAACCTTTGCTTTTTGTAACTTCACCTTTACGAAGTATTTGCATTATGATTCTGGTCTTGTAACACGTTTTTCTCCCTTGTAGGCGGCGATTCACTTATGTACATACTATTAGGTATAACTTGAATTAAAGTATTATTATTAATTAGTATTCGTTGAATAAAATCTATGGCATACCTATGGCATAATAAGTAATTCTATTTATATTTAAAAATAAATAAATTATAATCTTTCGAACATCATTTTTCTTTTTTGCTATTGTAAAAATCGGTGGTAATTGCTGTGTTTTGCTCGTATTTTCATAATTGCAATGAAAACAGTATCTGGAAAATGATGACCCGCCAGGCTACGGAATAAGATGTCGGGTAGGCCTACACTTATAAAAGACAGCACGTTGAAGTGAATCAAATGTTGGAGTCATGTCAATAGTCCCAATGCCAGGAGAGTGGGTATTTACGAGACGCTGAATGCATGTAAATGAAGCGAGGAGTGAGACATAATTATTTACAAATTAAATAACTTCAAAACGTTATCTTTACCTACCTTTTTTCTCACATTTGTATCTGTGTCTAAAGAAAAATTTGGATGGAAAATAAATCAAGGAAAACTTCGAGAGAAAACTTCAAGTCGCGTTTTACACCAAGAGTAGGTATTACAGAAGAGTTTGAATGAAACGATGTGTATGAATGTTAATGAAACTAGGAGTCTGCTCCAAGACAATTGTGTGGCATTCTATCTTATGCTCTGCTCATCCCAACTTGACGGTTTGTTTCTTTACTAAAAATAATCTAAGCTAATAATATTTGAGTACGCAGAATCTTCTCTGACAGGATACTGGATGTGACCAGATTGCATAATCAAATTAATCGCGCGAAAATTTGTAGTTGTGTCATCACCTTGGTGCTTGTATTGGTGATCTTCCACTGAATCAATGTAGAATCTAACAATAGGTATTGGTTATCTGCAAAGCAGCAGAATCGTCTCCAAGTTTCATCTTATTGTATTGTAGAATAAATCTACGGATCATCTCTTGTGGTCCACGGTCCATGCAACGTGGCCGCCCGCGCCGCTGCCGTCTGAGCGCTGAGGCTTGTGTCTGTAGTTTGTAGCGTCTCGGGGTCGAAACCTGTTTCGGTCCGCGAGGCGAATTCGCGAATGACTCTGCGGCCCGACGGAATTATTACCCGCTGGACGGGGAACAAAGGTGTAATATCGGAATTCCTCGAATAGCAGCCTGACATTGTTGCAAGTGCCGCGCGCTGAGGCGTATCGTCGCCGGTCACCAATCACCCAACATTCAACCAATACTCAGCCAGGAACTTAGTTTTTACTTTCAGCTATTCTCACTCCACATACCTTCTTAGGTAACCGTTAACTCGTCAATAATGGTAAAGTCACCAACAAGAGATTATCAGATTTGGATGGGATAGTTCGATTATCTGTAGGGATTCCGCTTGCACAGTGCATGCGTAAACTGTGCAGGTGCGCTCACTTCAAATTTGGTTTTAGTTAGACTAACGATAATTACATTACTTACTTTTTGTGAGAAAGCACCACGAAATTGTCAAATGAAAGCATCAGAGTATTGCAACTCATTTTTTGTCGTATTGAACACTTACGTCGTATTGATATTTGCAAATAATTTTCGTTATAACAAATTTATAAAACATACTCAATATTGGGGGCCTAAAAGTTCCGGCATCATATTCTAAAAAATGGCAAGTGTTATAACAATAACGGCATTTTCATTTATACATTTATAGCCTTTTAATTAACCCGTTTATTTACAGGATACCAAATTTGTCCCAGCTCACATAGGTCTCATATAAATCGTAGTATCTCCCTTACTGTGAGAAGAATGATCTAATTGAAAGAGGAAATTCCACACTTTATATTCAAATTTAGAACTAAACCATAGAAAAATTTAAATGTACACCTCTATGAAATTTAAAAAATTTCAATGTGAACGTCTATGAAATCAAAGTTTCCCATAGCAATTTGAGAAAATGTATAAATTTCGAGAATTTTTTTATGAAACGACAAAAACGTGAGAAATAATAACGTTTATAATCCATTTGCCTAATAAAATGTGTGTTTTTCACCAGTAATTTTAGATAGAAATAAAGTAAGGTGAGCCATTTTTAAAACTTTTTTATGTCTGTAATAAAATTTTTAATATTTCAAAAGTATATATTTTTATTTCTAATAATGACATTTGTAAACGTATTTCATCACCTTTCAAAAACAGTTTTTAGGTTTCGGATATATACTGAACCATTTATTTGGATTTTATTTCAAATCGAAAATATTTTGATCTTCTAAAAAATACGCCCGAATTTCACGCGAATTATTAAAAATTTAATCTTAATCAACCTGAAGATAAAAATCACATATTACCCGAAGGAGGGTCACTAGTATCTTCCATATACCGCGGAGCAATCGTGTCTCTTTATACTATTTTTGCCTGTTTTGTAACACACGGAAATAAGACTGTTTTTTTATACCTACCGTTTTAACCGGACATCGCCCATCTTTGCACAGCAGTCAATCATTAAGTAATTATTCAAACGGTAAAAGAAATATTACAAAATCGAGCGTAACTCAGCCTCTTCCAGTGAAATGCATTTTTACGTACGCACTCGCAGCTTGTTTGCCGGGAGAATTAAAAAAAAATAATAATGGTGTACACCCCCTCGGGTGCGGGAGGGTTAAACAAAACTATTATAATTGCTGAAATGAAAAATGATGCTTTTATAAGGGGTTTGACGATTTGATTGTATTTTTATTCAGATTCAGATTAATTGCATTTTTATTGCATCATTGGACACGTTGCGTTTTAATTGATTCCAGTGGAAATCGATCTTAGAAGTATTTTTCTCATACTTATTAGGAATGGTTTTTTTTTTCTTGTTTATTTAACATCTGAAGAATTAAAATTAGGTCAACGCACTAATTTTTTTTTATCTTTCCTTAAAATTATACAACAGTAGACGGCCTCCGTGGTCGAGGGGTAAGGTTCTCGACTAGCAATCCAGAGTTGCGGGTTCAAATCCCGGTGTGCGCAAATGAATTTTATTTGATTGGTTTGTGTTATTTCGCAATTTAATCCCTTAAAAAAATTCGGGTGTAATGCGGCAGTAATATTATTCCAGAGTGGAAGATGTCCTGGTGTAAGACCACCATTCAGAATTGAAAAGTTGCTTGAAATGGCTTTAGCCGTGTTTGGTGACCGAAGTTCGAATAGCCAGGTACTCCCCCACCTCCTCTCATCTCCTTCCCCTCCCCACTACCTTCAGCCTCACAACATACCCGATTTTGGAAATGCCATAATTTCACTGGCTCCAGACGGTGGCAGTTGGGACTCTTATGAAGTATGTATTCGCATAAAAAAGAAATATACTTAAATACTAACCATTTATCTTGTAATGCCTTGATTATACATTCCATTTTATATTGATGTTTTTATTTATTTATTTATTTATTTATTAAAAGAAGTTTATACAATGAACAAAAAATTGTGTTAATTCATCCGCCATGCTAGGGATGTCCCTGTGTTATGGCGGATGAAGATTACAGATTGTGTAGGTACAGTGTACAGCTATTAACTTATGCAATTCATTTAAGTAGTTTAAGTAACATATTTAGTAACAAATTAAGTTAGTAATTTAATTAACACATTAAATTAATTGATGTAAGTGTAAATTTTTGTTTTGTTGGTCAAACATCTGAAGAAATATGTTATTATACACTTTGCAGTTAGAAAATAACTCATTGTACTCCGGTCAAAACTCGTATGCTTTTAGATTGATATTAAATTTATTGATATTAAAAAAATATTCATAATTTTAGTTTATTAGGGACTAGCTTTTCCCCGCGGCTTCGCTCGCATGGTATTAATGGAAATTACTGTAGCGCTTGCACTTATCAATTATCTCCCCCACCCCACCCCCATCCCCTCCCGCATTCCATATATTCATTCCCTTACATTCAGTTTTCAAACATCTCGCCTACCACCTAAATTTCATAAAGCTATAGCTCAAAGAAAAAAAGAATACTTTTCCAATTTTGTTCATTCGTTCGGAATTTATGCGCTTACAAACATTTCGGATGTTTATTTTTATTTAAATATTTGGAAGTTCGTTAATATAAAAAAAATACTCTATTTATCATTCAGTCTTTATAATCGTTACGAATTATATTTTTAATATAGGAACTCAAATCTGACATTTATTCCAAGCTTGTCCAAAAAAACGAATTCTAATATTTGAATTTTCTGCAGTAGTAGCTGACCAATAGACTGAGTACCTGCCAGCAGAGCCCAAAAATATATCAACATTGTTTCCATGGAAAAGATTTTTTTCTGACGTTAGCAAAAACTCGCTTTTGTTAGCGACAAAAAACGTATAACAAATATAATATATTAATATTTATAATTTCATAACGCCAGAGCTTACCATCATATACAACCTGTGGTCTGCGCATATAATTTAGCCTTATATTGGTGAAAGAATTATTAAAGTCTTTTATATTGTTTTATGCGTGAAAAGGTCATAAACAAACTCGAGCAGTTTCGCATTTATAATATTAAGTATGGATACAAACACTTAAATATATTTTATTAAAATAATTGCATGTTACATGGCTGCGTAAACCAGCAAAGTTTTCGCATCGAATTGATATTACGATTATGTACAGATGATTAAAGAAAATATAAAGTGGAGTTGGTAGAAGAAGAAAACCTTAAAAAAAGAAATAAAAAAACACACATTAAAGTACATAGGATAGATATTGTGAAATTAAATTAACCTATATAAAGATTAATGCATATTAACTGCGTAGGATAATAATGTCCAAAGATAAAAAGATAAATTAAAGAAATACCACATAACGAGAATGAGAAAATAACACCCAGCAGGGGTAGGGTATAATAAATAAGGAGAAAAAAAACTAAAAAATCGCGATATTCCTGTATTCCTCGTTTTATTTTCTTTCGATATTCGATGAAACGAACAAGTAGGTACAGAATTGGTACTAAAACAAGAAGTGTCTTTATAAGTACCTACATATTTTTTATTAAATAGTACGCTTCTCATCACCATTCAGTTCGCTGAATTCCCTTACGTGTTTACGATTTTTTGCGGTACGTTTGTGGTTTTAAGTTTAAAGCATTCATTGTGTAAAATATTTTTTTACTATTAACCTCTGGAATGCCACATTCCCGCGAACTACAGCTTCCGTCGTGTGTCGGCCATAAAATGCGTTTTTGTACCATGTTCAAAATTGTGTGTGTAATTAGTAATACAAGTGGTTTTTGCAGAGTAGGGAATTGTATCCAGATTAATTGGTTTGTCTCCCTCATCTTAATAAATAAAATAAAAATTTCCAACCTAAGTTCATACATTAACGTAATAATGTAGTGTTCAAATTATATATAAAAGCACTGTTACGTCACGTTTTCGAAAAATAAATAAATGACTTAGTTATACCTAATAAAGTGAAGTGAAAGAGAAAAATATATAAATATATGAAACGAATGACAGTATGTATATATATATGGGTACTTCTGTATTTGATAGCATTATTTTTATAACAGTACTGATGATGGTACGGAGGTACCGAAACCGGTAGACAGTGAATATAAATCAATAAAGTGACTTAAAATCAATTATTTTCTTTTAATTTTTTTTTTAAATTCAAGTCACAACGTGTTTGCTTCTTTTGAAAAAAAAAGAAAAAATATATATTTACGAAATTTTTAAGGTCGGATGTGGAAGTGTCTTCATCAATCAAAATCAAAATTTTAAAAAAGTTAATCAAAATATTCATCAAGGGACTACTACTGCACACTAATAAATCACTACAATCACTAATCAAAAATGTCAAATACACATAATACACAACACAAACATTTTAATTAATCTAAATATTTTGTAATATCTTGATTGTATGTGTATATATTGTTCTAAAATGAAATCTTACCTTACTTTTCAAGTTATATTGATAGATTTTTTTTGAAGTATATATGAAAACATATCCTCTTTAAATTTTTGATCAGCCTTCGAAATATTGTATTATTTTTTAACTATTTTATTTTTAACTCTATTTTTTTTAAAAGTTTAATTTACTTAACTCTTTGAGGAGTATCGCCGCACGTATTTGGCGGCACTCGGACGATCCAGATAGAGTATCGCCGCAATACGTGCGGCCGTACGACGTTATTGAAAAAAAATATTTGTAAAATGTTGAGAACCAGTGAATTTGTCCAACTATAATTTATAATGCAAAAAGAAAAGGTTATAGTAATAATTAATAAAAGCTCCGAAATTAACCAGTGTAGTTAAAAAAGGTAAGAAGCTAATTAATTAAATCGGTTGCAAAATTGAAAAACTTGAAACATAACAGATGTAAATGCCAAAAAAATAACTCACTAATCAAATTTAACAATGTTATTATTAAGTTCTGCAAGTGTTTTAGTTTTTTTAATTACTGTGACAGGTGTTTCGGCTTACAAGGCCAATTTCAAACTATTTTCTACAGAATAATAATAAAAAACTAAAATACTTGCATATTATATTAACCTTATTAAATTTTATTTAAATTAAATAAAAAAATCGAAATCTTGCTATAAAAATATTGACCTATTGTATTTGCGATTATTGTTGCCTTATATAAAATTTTGCCAAAATTGTCAGCTAGTACCTATATTGTAACATTGTGAACTAATATGCTCAATTTCACTGTCCTGAAACGGGAATTTCCTAGTTACAGTCAATATACAGGGTGTTAAGGGATGTACTTGTCTTACTTTAACCAGTGATTCCTGACATTATTTGGAGCAAAAAATGTAAATGAAATTTTAGTCTCGGTGACATTTTTTATGTTTTTTTTCTTCAACAAAAAAAAACCCAGTAGGTATTGGACAGTTAGGGGTGGGGTGAGGGGTTGGTCGGTTACACGACTGAGTGATCAGAGGCTACTTGTGAAGAAACATGTTTTATTTGATTTTGATGAAAAAAAAAGATTAAAGAAAAAGACATCAAAAATATCATCGGAGACCAAAATTTCATTTACATTTTTATTCCAAATAATGTTAGGAATCAGTGGTTAAAGTAAGTTAAGGACGTCCCTTAACACAACACCCCGTAAATAAATATATTTTGTAAATCTTTTCACTCAATAAATAAAAAATAAAATCCTTTTAGTTTTGTCTTTAAATATGTACAGTAAGTATGTTAATATTACTTCGAAAATTGGAAATATTTTTTGATATGGCATTTTCAGATATTTGTAACGCGACTTGCACTGAATTTCAAGCAGTGCAAACTTCTCTTCAGATTTATTAACAAGCATTTAAATATGCTACCAACAGGTTATAAAGTATAAAAACCCATGAAAACATATTGCTCGATAGATACTATTGACGGATGGCAACTATGGCATACAGCCGATTGGCACAAATTTTGTGTACCCGCATGTCCTACACTCCGGACTATTGACGGATGGCAACTATGGCATACAGCCGATTGGCACAAATTTTGTGTACCCGCATGTCCTACACTCCGGACTATTGACGGATGGCAACTATGGCATACAGCCGATTGGCACAAATTTTGTGTACCCGCATGTCCTACACTCCGGGGGTTAATTTTCTTGTTTAAAAAAAAGGGTTTTATTTTTATTTTATGAACATAATTTACTTCCTTGAAACATTAACCAAAATGGTTATTTTGGGTTGCAAAAATTTTTTTAAGAAATTTAACCTGTTATTTATTTGGATTATTTCAGAAAACTTGGCTTAGAGCTAGTACCACGAGAAGGTTCCAGAGCGGTCCAGCCTGGGCAATTAGGAGCTGTGAGGCTCTACAGGGTTCACTTAGCCAGCGCTGATTCTGTGTCGGTGAGTTCAGCCCCCTCTCCCAACCTTTCTCTTCACACACCCCCTAGTCACTGGGGGTAGAAAAAATTATGATATTGTTCCAGATTAATTAATGACAATTGAATTTATTTCTTGAAAATCTTGCCTTTCTTCAGCCAGCATTACCTACTGTCATCCAAAGTGAGAGTACGGTATGTGAAAATACTACTTTTAAGAATCAGTGTTGTATAATGTGTGTGTAAAAATATTATGGATGTGGTGATAATTTTACAAATATAGTTTATAGAATTTGTTTAGGACGTGTTGTTTCAAAAATTTTGAACAATTCACTTCACATTCTGTGTAAGTTCTATTTAAGTTCTGTTATAATATCATTATAGGCTAGTAAAACTAAAATAATCACAAAACTTGAATAGAAGAAGTTTCACAGAATGTGAAAATTAACTAAAAAAATTTGATGGATTGCTAAAATTATTTTTAACAACCCATGTTTAATCTGTAATCTACTATTGTTACTTTTCTTTTATAGCTGTAAGTATTTTATTTGTGCATGAATGTTTTGATTTAAAATTTAATTACTGAAACTATGTCTCTTTCTCCATACTCTCGCTTAGTATTGGCGAGCTATGTTCAAAAAATATTTGACAAAATCGTTTTTGTTAATATTGTTTTATGAAAAGCGCCGTAATAGCTATTTCCAGCGTCAATATGCTTCTAATAAATACTCTAACTAAAATAATCGGTACAGCTTGCAGTAGGTAGGTATTTAACTTTGCGGCCAACCAAAAGAGAAACTAAACAATGAACAGACAATGTTTTAAACCCTCAAAGGTGTGTCCGAAATTTTTACAGTGACCATGCCCCCCGATTGCAAAGTTAAGCATGTCGATCTGTACACAAGGATTGTTTTCTTTGTAAATAATTTAGGTTACTTTTAATAAGTGGGTAGACTTACATAACTTTAATAATTTGACCTTTCTTTCTCCACTTCTCTAATTAACCTTTCCACCACAGACGGGCACACTACGCCGCACGGGCAGCCACGGCGGCGCTACCACTGCCGCCACCACGGCCAGTGCAGGAGCCGGCCCCTCACACTTGTGGTGTTGTGCCCGCGAATGCGCGGCTGGCGGGGGCCAGCCTGCCCAGGCTCTGCTCAGCCTCTACGATGGCCGCAGGGGGGCCTTCGTATCAGAGAGGTTCCTCGTCAGACTCGACGCGGACGGATTCAATAACTATCTGGATAGGCTGCATACTAACTGCGCTATTTTTACAGTAAGGATTTAGTTAATGTCTTGTTGTATAAGTGAAGTCTTTGTGGATGTACTAACCTCTTTAAATTTTTTATTTATTTACTTTTTTCCTTGTTTGTTTGTGTTGAATTTCAACTTTTTCATTTAAGTTCAATGTTTACTTTAATTCACTATTAAAAAAAAAACAAATATTTTCACCGGTCATTCATCTCCAGTCAATTGTTCAGCCAACGGACAAAAGGCATTTAATACCCCAACCCTAGTGAATGTACTGCTGAATTTAACCACTGCTGGGTTTGTTCAAGTCAGTATATGCCGAATAATCACACTCATTGAAGCCCACAAAAGCACAGAGATTATATAAGGTGAGTTGGGGTAAGACCGTGTGCTTTTTTGATGAGATGAATTTTTTAGATCATTGGTCCACTTTGGAATTTTTTAATGAAGAATTCATGGTGTTCCCGCAAAGTTTTTAATTTTATTATACATATTACCTTTAGCTCGTAACTATGTGAGTAAATTTTTATTTATCGAGTTATCCACAGTAAAACATCCAAAAACTGCCAATCAAAACTTCCTGTAAATTATTTTTCAATGTGGGGTAATATCGGAAATTTTTGGGGTAAGACCGTTATTCATTCTAAAATTGCAATTCAGCATATCTAAAAATAATACACAATGAATTTGAAATTAATTCAACAGCTTGCCTGGATCCGTAGATTTTTATGATGGAGGTAAGATCGATTACCTCACAATTTTCCGCAAAATTTCGCCTGTTTAAAAAACGCGCTTCACAACCTAACACTTTAGTTTCCTAAAGCCGACCGAAGGGGGTGCGATGCGTAATGAAATAGCGCTCCTCTAGAGGTATTGATGCATATTGTAGGTTGCCACAATACCGTGAAAATCGAGTTTTTCGATCTTCCCCCAAATCCGGATTTACCCAACTCACTCTACCTAGCATTGCAGGCAAAAAATTCTCCGAAAATGTACACATTTCATAAATAAATAAATTTCCAGGATCTGGGCAATGCGGACCTTGCAAAGGAGCTCTACCTCGTAGCGCAGATTGTGCGAGTGGGGCGCATTCTATCAGCGGAGGGAGCGCGCAAGGGAGGGGCGGGGTACGTCGGGGGCTCTGAGGGGTACCGCCGGCCCCTGGGGGGCGGGGTGCTCCCCCTTGCTGACCTGTTAGCTGCCCCTGCCCACCAGAATGAAAAGGAGTACACTTTTAAGGTAAGGATTTGTACTGATGAATAATTTGGCTATACCTAAACGTGTCCAGAGTCACCACAAAATAGACTCCAAATTTTTGTAGATACACCAGTTTCCTGTGTATAAGTTTTTTTAGTTTAATTATGCTTAAAGAATTTATTGTTATTTTTTAAATTTGTAGGTTTTTTTTTAAGTTTGTTCTTCGAACCACGTATGTACAAGAAAAGTTTGTATTAATGTTATTAATTTTTCTATTTCTAGCTTTATCAATGTGAGGAAAAAGATTTTCACCAGCTTCACGAACTGATTATCAAAAAACAAAGTAACAAGTATAGCCCTCTATCAGGACATCCAAACTTTGGTGAGTTTTTGTCTTGATATTATCATTATCACGGTACAATCTCCAAAGATTTAATCTCCTTCACAAATGATTTCATCTTATGATAGTCATTTTATGTTCTTTCCATATGGGTAGCCCGTCATAGTCTTTGTGACCCATAGAATCTTGCAATGGCTTCATTTCATGCTCAATTAGTTTTTCGAACCTCGGAGTTGTGATTTTATAAAATTTTACTTTTATTTCCACCAGTTCATGATATCACAATTTCAATCCTTCTGCCATCACAAATCTGTCAGTGTCCATTATACTTCATTGATTTTTTGTCAATTACAGGAATGGTTGTATCGCTTCGCTTAATCAAAGGTGACGCCTTGAACGCCAGCACTGGGGGAGGAGGAACTAGTCCCAGTGGTGCAGTCCGTGCCTGCAAGCTGGGATTCCCCGACGTTATTATGCCCGGAGACATCAGAAACGATCTATTCATCACGCTGGAAAGGGGCGAGTTTGAAAGGGGCGGGAAGCCAACTCCTAAAAATGTGCTGGCAAGCTTGTCGGTATTTGATTCTACGGGTGCAATAATAGACGTAAGTGTTTTTCTTCTATTAAGCTTGTAAAAACAGTTTGTAACAAATTGAGTGCTGAAAAGATTATAAATGACGCCTGGTACCCATATATGCCTATATCGGCAATGAGTGAAAAGATACTGGTTGGTATACTGGTGGTGAAATCTGAAAGTCTTTTTCCTTTTGTAACCATTGATTGCTAGTAGCATTGCAAACAGTATGTGATGGCAAATTTTGCAAATATTTCAGGAATGCGTTTGGAGCGCTGCTGGTTCTGGAGGTGGGCCTCAACACGATGCTCCTCTGCTCTACCACAACAACCAGCCCACCTGGCAGGAAGCTCTTAGGCTCGCTGTGCCCCTGGATAGATTTCCATCAGCACATTTGAGGATAGATTTTCGACACTGTTCAAGTAAATCCATTCTTTTTGATTTAACGTTGGAGAAGCGATCATCTCTATCTTTGCTTTTTTTTTAAATAATACTCTGGACTCTCTCTTTAAACTGTTTTCCTTTCTTTTTTTTTACATGGTTTCGATATAACACGCTACATTCCTTGCATATACTTACTACTCAGTATGTACTATATGTACTATGCACAGAGAGGTATGCGGTAGTGACGATGACAAAGGAGGTTCAATAACAGCATATTTAATCCATAAGTAATTTAGAAGGAGGTAGTGCAACATAGCATAAATAAATAAAGAAAATACTTTTGGCTGTGAAAATTTAAAATCATACCTGAATATTTTGCTATTTGTTTTGTTTTATTATTAAACTGTACATGTTTGCAGCGCGAGACAAAGGGGAGAGGAAACTGTTTGGTTTTGCCTTTGCACGTCTTATGGAAGAGGGCGGCGCTACCATCAGCGATGGACAGCATGAGTTGTACATCTACAAATGTGAAGATTCTGCCAGGTAAGATATAATCTCATTTTTACTTATTCAATATTAGCAATGATCAGAACTTAGTAATAATTTCCAAAGATTAATGAAATAGCATTAAGTACATAATTTTAAATATGTGTTGTAGATTGACAACTGCCAGTTATTTAAGTCTCCCGAGCAGTGGAAAAGATGTGAATTACGCCAAACAGCAGAACAATGAAGCATTCTCATTTTCAAGAAGCAGCAAAGAACTGGTTTACATCAAATCTCTGCTCTGCTCTACAAAACTCACCCAAAATAGTAAGAATGATGAAACTTTACTAATATTGTTATCATAGCGTAGGGAGTTTGGAGAACC
Source organism: Glyphotaelius pellucidus (assembly GCA_936435175.1). NCBI lineage: Eukaryota > Metazoa > Arthropoda > Insecta > Trichoptera > Limnephilidae > Glyphotaelius > Glyphotaelius pellucidus. The sequence goes on from OW386537.1 coordinate 23,428,470, forward strand.
CATCGCTCAGGGAGTGGGAACACAAACCTGGAATAGCCATCCCAAACCAAGATGTGAGCTTCCGTGCTCAGGCTGAATGTCCTGGAGAACAGTGTCACGAAAGGTGCTTCCGAGAAACAGGGTCGCATCTCGGAGTATTTAGACCTTACTCCAGCACTCGGGGCTCTGCTGGAGTGGACCTCCCTTTTCCCTAGTCATTCGTGGGACAAAAAAAAAAAAAATTGAACTATTCAAAAACTAAGGGCCTTTGGGGAACCTAGGAGTGCTGAGGCCACCTCTGTGGACTTTCTTCTTGGGGCCTGTAGGAGGAACCAAGAGGAGAAGCCGTGAGAGGAGAGCTGAGGCTACCTCCACGAACTCTTCCCTTGTGGGGCCTTCAGGGAACCAAGGAGGAGTGAAGAGGAGATAGTTAATTTTTACTCAACAAATTTATTGATGGAATCAGGTTCGCAAGGAAATAGCATTTGAGACAGTCAAGTGTGGAAAATCACATCAGGCATGTGGTGGCCGAAATCGTTGATGCAGTGCTAGAGGCGTTCTTGGAAGTTCGCGTAGACTCTCTCCAACATCGCTTTCTCAACTTGGGCGACTTCCACGCGAATTTCGTCCTTCAATTCGTCCAGAGTTCGGGGCTTGTTCTTGTATACTCTAGCCTTGAGGTGTCCCCATAAGAAAATTATTCGCGTGGAAGTCGCCCAAGTTGAGGGAGCGATGTTGGAGAGAGTCCTACGCGAACTTCCAAGAACGCCTCCGGCACTGCATCAACGATTTCGGCCACCACATGCCTGATGTGATTTTCCACACTTGACTGTCTCAAATGCTATTTCCTTGCGAACCTGATTCCATCAATAAATTTGTTTTTGAGTAAAAATTAACTATTTTATGATTTTTTTAAAACCGTCCGTCCTCTCTGCCGCACCCTGTATATGTAAACCGTCTCCGCTCTTTAAAAAAAAAAATATATATATATATATTGTTATCAAACTGGTACCTTCATTGACTTTCTGTGAAAAGCTATGTTCTATTAGACTGGTTTTGCTGTCTTTAAACCAGCTGAAGTTAAGAAAAATCAACAAAAGACATTAGTGACTTATCGCAGCAAGTTGACTGATAATTGTGTTCATTCCTTTATCGTAACTCTTCTTTTTTTAATCAGGTGATCTGTTGGCACTGCTTCAATGGCGCGCTCATCCCGAAAGAGTTCAGGAAACTCTGTTGAGAGTTCTTCGTCTCGCCGATAGGCTTTTATGTGAAGAATTGGTCAAGTTTCTTCAGGATGTCTTGGATGCCCTTTTTGCATTATTTTCTACTGAAGATGGCAACAGGTGAGTCCTTTGTTTTGAATTTGTATTCAATCCAAATAAATCTATCATTTTAAGTAAATCTTAAATTAAAGGGTTATTATTATCTCAAATTAGCTTATTTACATAAATTCCATGTTTCAGCACCCCACATTCAGGAACAGTATTCCTGGTGTTGGTTTCAATCTTCAGTCTCTTGGACGAGAGCAAGTTTCAGCACTTCAAGCCTGTCATGGATGCCTACATCGACAGCCACTTTGCTGCTGCGTTAGTGTACAAGTAAGATCAATAAATAAATTAAACACTCTTTAATTTAACTTAACACAGATATATATTACAGTAACTTAACCATAAAACAGTAAATATTCGAAAAGGGTTAGCTTTGGTCTCGTGAAATTTCCACAGCCAATTAACCATAGTGGCTTCTAGTATTTCAAGGTCAGTGTAACTATTTTCAGCTCACAACCACACTCCCATCGTGAGATATTAAGCTTTTTTGTTTTTGTCTTATCTTTATCTTCTGACTCACTTAACCTTGTTATTTTTTTGCCTAATCTGTTTTTAAATAACAAGTAAATATTTATGGAGCTTTGAAGTATCCATTTATCTAAAAAATTAACACATTTTTTGCAATTTCTGTTCATCATTTTTATTTTTTTATTTTTTTATTTAACGACAATATCAAGTAAGGTAAAAAATACAATATGAGGTAAATTAAAAACATATAGAGTGAAGTATTTTGTTCTCAGTCCTCCTCACTAGGTTTTCCTGTTTCGAGGCGACTGAAGGTTGTTTGTATGGGTGTTGGTCATAAATTCCTCCTCATCTAATTTGTTCGTTTCCACAAAATAAAAATAGACAAGCTAAAAAGTGTTTATGTTTTTTATCTGTAAGTTGCGTTGGTGTTATTTTATAATTTTTATGATTTCCTCATCTTCGTGTTTAGTTAGCCATAATTTGATATCTTTTTTGAACTTCAGTATCTCCATGGTGTTTTTAATTTCGATTGGAAGGGCATTGTATAATTTTGTAGCATGGAAATGATGATTTTTCTGACCAAAAGTTGTATTTAATTTTGGAATGTTTAGTAGATTTGATGATTTTGTCCTTGTAGTATAGGTGTGTTGGTCATCAAGGTACTCTTTTTTTTCTTTAAATTTAAGTAGTGCATTTTTTGCGTACAGTTTTATAATGCTGAACACATTGAATTTTTTAAAAATTTTTTTTGAAGGAGTTAAGAAAGGTACCTTCAGGATTATTTTTATTTTGACGAGCTGCTTCATGTGAATGTTTGAGGCAGATCCCCATCCAATAATCCCATACTCTATTCATTGTCTCCTTCAACATTGTTTGCACAAACAAGGGGGGGGCATGTGGCCATACATTTGTCTGTAGGCATACATAATATTTTTGTTTTCTGAGACCGAAGAAAAATAAAAACTATAAAATACATTAAATGTGAAAAAATTTTAACTGCTCAGAAAAATTATTCGGTCTTGTCATAATCATTTTTATCAGTTTTTTTGACTTCCATTATATTTTAAATCTTTTTTTCTTCTAGGGGCCTTCTGAGCTCTGTCCAGCACTGTGCTGAGTGGGCCCTCAGCACGGAGAACCAGGAGCCGATTCGCAAGTGTTTCCGCTCCCTGGGGGTTATCCTGAGGCTGGCGGTACAAAGCCGGCGGCTGTTTGCCCGCGCCACCGGGGGCCAATACGAGGACAGCTTCCGTAGGGACCTCCGGGCTGCTGCTGCTGCCCTAGCTTCCATGCTGCGCTTACCGCCCACAGAACCTATACTTCCCACACAGGTATCCCTGCTCGGCTCCTGCGGGGCTGTGGTAGAGCAGGTTGGCTCGGCCCTGGGTGCCGCTGAAGGGGCCCGTGCGGGGGCGGCCCTGTTGGACGCGCCTCAGCCCGGCCCACCGCCGGCGCTGGCTCGGGCCCGCCTCAAGGCAGCCAAACAACTCGTCGCCACCAAGATCTTCATAGAAGATCAAGGTAAATATTCTATAAATATTAATTATGTGTACATGTTGGGCTGTATTGGTACTATATATACCCAGGTGAAACTTGAAAAATAATCCCCGAGCTTGGCCAAGAGATCTTGTCTGGGAATGATTTGAAAGCTGCCTTAAATCTTTATTTTTATGTATCAGTGGAAATATGGTAAGGTTGAAGAAAGTGTGGTAATTGTGGGAGTTACATTTGTATATTCCAAAAAAATAAGAGTATTCTCATCCAGAACTCTGTTTTATCTCGAGGCCAGAAGAGGGACAAACTAGATACAAAAGGACAAAGCGATACTCCATAAGAATTCTAACTGTCCAGAGCCAGTGGAAGTATGGTAAGGTTGAAGAAAGTATGGTAGTTGTAGGAGTTATATTTGTACATTCCAAAAAATAGGAATATTCTCATCCAGAACTCTGTTTTATCTCGAGGCTAGATAAGGGACAAACTAGATACAAAAGAACAAAGCAGGACATTATTAGTGTATGCATTGTATTTAATCATCTCGCACGATAGTTGTATTAAAACTGTCTTGAACTTCCAGAGTCCCGTAACATCCTTCTGGCCGCTATTTGTCGCCACGTCCGCGTTCATCTCTCTCGGCGCGACGAACTGGAGGAATGTGCGGAGCTGCTGGGAGAAGTGTTGGCCGCCCTACACGACATCACCAGAGACAACACGCCCCTGCCTCCGGCACACATGGACGTGTTGTGCTTGGGTACATTGGACGCCCTCATTGAGGCGCTGCTCAATCTAGTGGGCCGGACCACTCCTGTGCTGGTGAGTGTGATGGATATAATCTGCATGAAGTTAGCAACTATCTATCTTCACGTTTACATTCATCTCTCTTTTGTCGTGAGGAACCAGTGGAATTTGCAGGGCTGTTATTTGAGTCTCAATCAAAACTTAATTCTGTCCTATGCTAGGCCTGACATAAACATGCGAAGTTCATTTGTATACATAATGCTCATGGAATAGAAACATAAGAAACAAACCCGCAGTTGGTTAGTAACTTATGCTTCTATTATAGGTTTTAAATGATGCTATGTTTTTATTTTCTCTTTTCAGGGAGCCCTTAGTGCTTGCCTTTTAGGATTGCTGGAGCTGGTGGAGGGGCAACAATTGATGAGGTTATGTGACTCCCTCGCCTACAAGCCACTGAAGGACTTCCTCCTGAGGACCTTCTTACTATTCACCAATCTTATCGAACTTGAGGTATCTACTGTGAAGTCATGTAAATTTTCATTATCAATTGAATCACTTGAAAAATTATTTGAAAAGCACTATTTGTGAATGAATTTAGAAAATATGTATGATTGACACATTTTTCTTTGGATTGATGACCTTCAAATTTAAGCCACATGCATTTTTTTGCGTATATTTGCAGGTGTTCCCCAGTGATTGGCTGTTGATGCGTGTGAGTGGCTGTGCTGCCCTTCTACGTGGGTTACAGCTGTTAGCTCCTCCGCTGCCGCAACGCTTCTTGGGACCGGAGCATCCTTTCGATCCACAGGTAAAACTAATGCATACAACATTATAGCTTTCTTTTTGTAATATTTCTTACAATATTGAAAATGATTGTTGAGAGGTATGAAAATATTAGCTGAACAAACAGGTATGAAAATATGAGCTTTTAGAACTCATATTCACTGGTAAAGTTGAAAAAGAGTATGTTTGCCAACATGCTGGACTGATCAAATCTCACGAGTATCCCCCAAGTGCTGTGAGGTGGAATGATATGGCGAAGGGGAAGTAGAATTAAGAAAAGGATGGTAAGCAAGTTGCTAGCTATTCCGATCTAGTTAATTAACATGTCCATATTCATCTGAAGCTACATTTCGAATCTGAATGTGTTTTCTCATGTACTCAGAATAAGTTTCTATTTTGAAACTATAAACTATAAACATGTATTTGTATATTCCAGGTGTGGAGTGCCTATCTCGGAGCCATGGTGCGCTTCCTTCGTCAGCCGGCTTTGCAAGTGGAAAGCTGGGGCAGAGGCTGGCGTGCCCCTCTGTTGCGCGCGCACGGAGACCTGCGTGTGCCCGCTGCTCTACATCTTCTGTCCATGTGGTCACACCTGGGTAAATAAAAGTTATATGTTTTGCTCTTGTTAGAGTTCCAACAGTTCCCAACCGCCTGGAGCCTGTGAGACTATGGCATTCCCAATTGGGGTATGTTGTGAGGCTGAAGGTGGTGGGGAAAGAAATAAGATGGGAAAGGGTTAGGTAGGGAAGTATATGGCTATTCACCAAACACTGCCAAAGCCATTTCAAGCAATGTTTCAATTCTGAATGGTGGCCTTACACCTGTTACTGAGGGTATCTTCCACTCTGGAACGTGCCGCAAATATGCTATACATATATTATTTTTAAATGATTACATAGTGAAATAACACAAATCAATCAAATTAAATTTTCTTATGCCGGTTTTGAACCCATGACCTCCTCCGCTAGTCTAGAGCCTTACTCCTAGACCACAGAGGCTGTCTATGTTGTCAGGGAACAGACCTAAACCAAATCTCTCCCATATAAATGCCTAGATCCCTCTTTCTTATGGTGACATTAGGGAAACCAGAAAATTTCTATTGACGCAACCGAGTTACCTTTCTACAGATTGAATATTTGTGTATCTGTAGCTTATGTATGGGCCATGTCAAAAGCCACAAGAGTCAGAATAATAGTAGAGTGTATGAGACGATGTATGAATGTGAACGAGGCAAGGAGTGTATGCCAAGACCGAGTTGTTTGGCAGTCCGTCCTCTCTGCCTACCCCTGCGGAGAAAAGGCGTGGCGGTTAGTTAGTTTTAGCTTACGTAAATTATCACTGTTTCCGAGCTGTACTTTATTTTGAAATTATTCCTCCAGGTGACCAGAAATTAGTCCTAGCCGGTGAGATGGTGGGGCCCTTGCTGGAGGTGACCCTGGTGGCGGAGCTTCGCAGGGCCGCGCTAGGCGCCCTCGTGGAACTCATGGCCCGAGAGCGTGCTGCAGCCGGCCACGCACGAAGGCTTGAGGCGGCCTTGGTCGACAGACTGGACACACTACTCAGCGACAACAAAGCTGACGACGAGTACCGGAGACTGTTCAATACCATGTAAGTTTTAGTTAGCAGATGTTATTTCTATTGTGTAAAAAAAATAAGTTTCCAGAGACAGGAAGGTGTTCCCAATTTTTATTGGGGTTTATTTTAAGGCAAAATTAATATCTTCTCACATGTATGAAATAAGCAGTAGAGTAGGACCTTTAAAAAAATCGGAATGGCAAATTAAGAAAGAATCTAGACACCTTGCATTTCATTTTTGTAGATCATTTGATTACTGTTTAGAAACAGACTTCACTACAATCCTGCAACAATTGTTTTCTACTAAAGAATTGTTTACTTATCTGACTTTTGGAGCAGCACAATAATTTATTTTAAACCGTAGTTACTCAGCCCCATATTATTGATTAATTATTGACCGATGAGTCTAATTTTACTGATAAAGAACACCACATTTGGCACTTCGAATTGGGTCACTATGCTACACACGTTGTTTCTATCTAGAACACTTCAGGAAAGCATGATGTATTTTTTCCGTAGTCTAATGTAATGACCGATCAAAGTCTCGGTTTCAGTCAGTAAACAAGTTTTGACCGCGGTTTCGGAAACTGCCAAATTTTGTTATGTGACGTATCACTTTCGGCTTTACTCAAGCGTGTGTATTGATTGCTTCTAGAATAACTTAAATATTATTTTAAAAGAAGCTGTTGTATAAAAGGCACTCGGACGATTCAGATAGAGTATCGCCGCATACGTGCGGCCGTACGACTTTATTGAAAAAAATTTATTTGTAAAATGTTGAGAACCACTGAATTTGTCCTACTATAATTTATAATGCAAAAAGAAAAGGTTATAGTAATAAAAAAAGCTCCGAAATTAACTTGCGTAGTAAAAAAAGGTAAGAATATAATTAATTGAATCGATTGCAAAATTTAAAACAACTTTAAAAATAACTCACTTCCACATAAATGGCAAAAAAATAACTTACTAATCAAAGGGTAAAAGTTCAATTTTTAAAGAGTTTGTAATTTAAAAATATTGTCTATTTTTGGCAAAGTTTATCATTTAAATAATAATTAGTTATTGTTTTGCTATTGGCTAACATAAAAATACTATTAAAGACTAGACTGATTTCTTTAATATAGTTCTAAGATCTTTTGTATTTTTGTAATTCATTTAGTTAAAATACCTACAGCGTGCATTGAAGAACTGTAACGTAACAATCAACTAAAAAAAATTGATGTCTTTTATTTCATATTGCGGCCCAGATTTTTCACAGAATTTAAACAATTCATCAAATTTCCAAGTTAATTTTAAAATTCTGTTATTATTTCAGCTCTCTAATCAACGGCCAATTTTGATATAATAACAGAACTTGAGAACTTTCATAGAACTTGAATTTTAACTTTGAATTTGATGAATTGTTCGAATTCTGTGAAACGACCCGTCCTAACTGTAATGAACTCTTACAAGTTTAATAACAAAAATGCCCAAATTCGAGAATTTTGTGTTTTTTAAACTATTTAAATGAGTTTTGGCTTCGGCCAAAATTAGAACAGAAGCCGAAATTCAGTTTCGGCTGAAAATCTTCAGTCGATCACTAATCTAATGTTCAGTGTCGAAATCAAATAATGTACAAAGTTTCACATTGAATTGAACCCAAAGATGACCCATGGCACAATCATATTTTATACAACAATTTAATGACATCACCACACCAAAAATTATATCAAGGGAAAAAAACTTCAAGCATTGAAAAATCATTTGAATATTTTTTTTTGCGGTTAGAACAGTATTGCTTTCCTATGAAGTTATTTGTTTGGAATCTATTATCTTATTCCCAACACTGATTACCTATCAAAGCATCAAATGTAGCCCTTATGTAAGCACATATTTTAAGTCAAGACCTGATTAATGCCCTCAAATAAACTAATTTATGCATGATTCACGTCATTGAAAATTATAATTTTCCGCAATAAAAACTTCTGTGTTTTTTTTCTGTTTTAGCAAAGAAAGAAAAATATGGACTTTCTCAAGATCTATCCAAACTTTGACATCACACGTATTTTTAAATATTTTTTATTGCAGAAAATCAAAATCCTTTAGTTCACAAGGTGTTAAGTACTCGAGCACCATTTAGCTACATATTTATAAACATATCACTAATGACCACGCAGATTGTTTTTTTTTACTCTTATCTTCCTACACACAGAATAACATTCTGTAAAATATCTATACTTCTTGTATCGGAGCACGCTTTAATCGTAATGGCCACATTGTGTTGTGATTCATTGTTGATAGAAGTTTAATATTACATGCTTATCTGGATACTTCTTCAGGGAACACCTCAGTGCAGTGTGAGTATTGGAGGATGCCAGAGCTGCCTTTGTCTTAACATACTGTGTCGTATAAATTATTTTATAAACTTGTTTATTACTTTCAGAAATGCTTATTATTTATTTATAGTGACTGTGTTTTTCATTTATCGCTTTTCAATACATGTATGTCTTCATTTTGTTGTTTATTACGTGACTGCAGTGTTTTTTGGTTCTATTTTGGTATTTACTTGATGAGAGACCATAACCATGCGATGGAATAATAAAAAATTATTTAGGGCAGAAAATGCATTGCAACCATCATGGTGGGATTTTAGGAGGTGCAAAAATAATATTTTGTGATAAATTTCTTGGCAATTACTATTTGATTTCTGTCTTTTGTACACAAAATATTAATACTCAAATATTATGTAGTTAAATTTTCCATTATTATTTTTAAAGTATTAGAAAAGTTGTTTTGAAGACCAACTATGTCGAATTATAACATATTATTTTGTATCAGTAAGAGCTATAACTTTACTTTATTGCCAATAATTCAATGGAAGACCAGTTTTAGTACTTTTAGAAGTCAATTATTGTAGCATGCACTTGTAATTCCATGGGTGAGGAAAACAAAAAAAAGTATCAACAAAAAGGCAAATGTTCCATGCAGAATGCAGAAAACAACTGTTCTTGGAGTTTCATTTACTTAACTTCTTCGCAAAAATAGAAAATTAATATAGTGTTCTAAGTTTCATTAGTAAGAATGGCATGATTTCTTTTAAATAGATTTTTTTTGTTAAGTTTGATCTTGCTTATATATTTAATTTTTTTTAAATGAGGATATTCGTACGTTTACCAAACATTTTCAGTTTTTATGATTGGATGAAGACTTAAATTTTTCATTTTTTTAAATCAATTTTAGAAATCTAAAAAAAAACTTATTCATAATCAAATTAATAATAAATTTTTTTGTTTAACCTAAAACTAGTTAAACTAATGATTCAACCATAAATTCTTGAATTCTTGCTGCCGCCGCATGATAATGTCAGTCTTTCGGTTGGTAAAATAAAAACATAAGTTTTTAAAATTCTTAACTTTCACCGGACAAACCTCATAGCATCAAAACACTATAAAAAATATAAGAGGCGATGCATTGTTGGGTTTCTATGTTTACATGCATATAATGAGAGGTGTTCCAGATTATTTTACTACCCATAGTACTCGGGGAGATGCTTCTTTGTGTTACTGATAGAATCGATTATAGTGAGTGTTTCTTAACTCAAAAACTCATTTTTTTAAAGGTATTGCATTGCAAATCAAAATAAAAGTTAAAGGAATCATTAAAAATTATTTTTTTCCAATTATGACTCCATAAAGAATGGAAACTTCATACGCCATG